>CM068376.1:106446099-106725305 GCA_034769895.1 Magicicada septendecula
ACAGAATCAGAAATAATGAGTGACAGTATTCACTCGACACCAGCCCCAACAAAATGAGTTGAGGAGAATGATATAATAAGAATGATGAAATTACTTTTTAACGAACAGAGTATTAAGTTCGATACAAAATTAGATGACCAAAACACAAGATTAGACAATTTCAGTGATAAGTTTAACCAGTTTGATGAACAATTTAATGATATAAAAAAGGAAATTAAGAAACAGAATTGTAATTTTGATAAAAGAATAAATGAGATGCATGCACGGTTAGACGAGATACAGTTAGAAAATAAGAAAGTAATAGACAATTTGAACTTAAATAAAGACAAGGCACGTAGGGGAGAGAGTTGTAATAGTAAAAATAAAAATATGATATTAGAAAATGATTATGTAAACAGGGGTAGTGATAATGAGATTTTATGGGGAATAGAATATGATAATGATGGAATGATAGTGTGTGTAGAAGGGTTAAAGAGAGTGGGTAAAGAAAGTATAATTGTAGAGGGATTGCAGGGGGTAAATTCTTCCCTTAATGGCATAATTGGGTGTAAAGGACATATGTTGAGGAAGGACGAGAGTGCCTTCAATGTATATTTGGGAGACATATGGTCTACAAATAAAGTTGTCCCTGGTTTTTTTTGTGCACTTCACAGGTGGTGCAGTAATTGTGAATTAGTGTCCCCAGCAAATATTGAAAGAGAGAATGTAGCTTGGTGTGATAGAGAGAGATATATTGAGAAAGAGAGGTGTTGTGAGATATATGGTGAGAGAAAGAGAGAAATAGAGATTTTTAAGATGAGTAGAACTTATGAAGAATTTATGGATAGGTTAGGAGTAGAGATGATATATAATAAAAATAAGAACTTACCTTGTAATGAAGCTGATGTAGCAGTAGGAGAAGATGATAATGAAAACAATTACTTTATAATGTACCTAGTGGTGACTAATAATACAGAAGGTGACAGGACAATAACCAATCATGACATATTATATGAGTTTGTGGAAAATGATGAAAATTTGAATGGTATATGCATTTATGATGTTAATATAAGAGATTCAATAATAAGCAATGTATATAGATATAAGATTATTGTTTGACGATGGAGGATAGATATTTTATTGTGTTAATGAACATTTAATTATGTGGACAGTGTTTTGAAATGGACTGTTTATGAACTGATTTTGATAAATGATTAAAGGATAATTTTGGATTGTATATTTCTTGTGTATATTAATGTCAGTGTAGTTGTGTATTCTTGATGTTATATATTTTATGTATTTTTATGTAAACCATGTACTGTAGAATTTTAAATAATTGAAGTAAGTTTGATAATGATTTTAAATAGTTATGAGATTCAGAGTCTAATGGATAGTAAATGATTAAACATGTGATATATTTGGATACTGAGATGTATTGTTGTTAGTAAGGTAAGTGATGAATTTTCTAGTGGTATATTAAGGTGAAATGTTGTAAAGAGGTTTGGGGATAACGATAAAATAAAGGCATATGAGTTAGTCAATTAGAGTTAATGGGAGTTAGAGAAAATAAGAATGTTGAGATACAGATGCTACACAAAGAGGGTGTTAGATATTTTAGGGACACAGTAGTTAGTGATTATATGTAGAGAGGTGAGTAATGTGAATGGTAATTATATTTGTTGATGATGATATTTTGTAGTAAAGGATGAGGTGGTAAGGTGTGGTCAACGTGCGGCGTTGTGGCAGGTGGAGCAATTTGGGTTAGAGTGTTTGCCGATATTTGGTGGAGGGCAAATGGTTAGGTATGTGTATGGCCAGGTAGGGAACACACATCCTAGTACAAAGACGAGCGGTGCCAGAGGATTTAAATGGGATTAGTGAGGGGAGTTACAATGGAGAGATATTGGTGTCATAATATGTTAATGGTCGGTAGAAGCGGTTGTTAGAGGAAAAAAGACAGGTGAGTAAGGTTAGATGGACAAATGCCAAAATAAGATATAGATAATAGTGAATAATGGTGTCAGCCAAACAAGTATTGATGAAAGGATTAGAAAAAGAAAATTCTTGGTAGAAAGGTTGATAATAAGTTTGAAATTTTTTTTGTGTAGAATCTAATGATGAATGAATGTTAAATAATAAAAGTTAATAGAGAGTTGAAGCTGTAATGTTTTATCAAATTTTATACGAGTTATTTAAATGTAAATTACGTAATGTAAATGTAACAATGTTAATGTTTGATGTACGATGTTTTATTATGTTGATGACAATAGTGTGTGTGGTTGGGAGGTCGTTACAGTGGTAGCGACGGTAAAAAATGCTAATGTGTTACAAAGATGAAGATAACAATGGTTTTGAACAAAATAAATGATTTAGTTCTGTTGCAAAGAAATATAAGAATAAAGAAAAATGAGTAAAGAAAATATAAAGAGTTTTGAAGTTGTTTGCCATGATAGGTATATGTTCCAATGTTATATGAAGTAAAATAGTAGAGATAGTGGTTGTTGCTTGGAAAATTAAAATTTGTTTTATGCTTAGGATAAGAATATATATTTTCTTGTGGTAAAGAGAATAAATATGATCGACGGGAGTCAGAAAGTTTTACTAAATGCAGGGGTGTTAAAAGGAGAAGAGGATCTTCTATCCTAAATCTTGTTATTTGTTGTTTGACAATGTTAAGTTAAGCAAACCAACGCCTCAAAACACAAACCAATGCATCTAAGGGGAGACATATCAGTTGTGGATATGGGAATAGATAAGGCCACTATTTTAAAAATTTTGTATTGCATGTTTCAGAGTTTGGTGGTGTTGTGACCGCGGTCCTGAGCTGGCCGGTGCGTCAGAGCAGGAGCGTTAAGTGCCTAATGGCCTTATGGTGTTGGGATCTCTCCTGAGAAGTCCAGTAAGGTCAGGTGGTACGATCATCATCATTGGACCAAGGGTAAGTGATTAAAACTTTATAGTAACACTACAGGGTGTTGTGGCAACATATCTGGGCTGATCCTTTTAGAGGAGTGTGAATGGGTCAATGAAAGTTTTTATGCTTCGGCATCAAACCTTTCATTGAGGGGGTTTTGTAACAGTACGAACAACCTGATTTCATAATTAGGGGATGTAAGGATTTTATATTGTATTTTTTTATTGTATCTATGAATGTCAAACATGGTTAGGTCAGTTTTACCCATGTCTAAAGAAACAACGCAGATTCAACAGAGCAGGAAGATTCCAAGGCCGAGGGCGTATGTGCGGAATGGAATGCAGTCGATGGTCGCCGAAGTTAACACAAGTTCTTAATATACGTTTTCCATTGGTCAATAAGACGTGGCGTCATTAAAAATAAAAAATGATATAACAACAATGACGTGAAACAGGGTGTTAGCCGTTTGAGACAAAAGACAATGACATCAATGCACTCACACATACATAAAAATGTGCAGTGCATCCGCCCAGTCAGCAGCAGACCATCAAGGCGTCAACACGCTGTGAAGTTCGCCGGCAGCTTTTGCCAGCGAAAGTGTTTCTTTTGTTTGAAATTTGTCAATGTATTAAAATGCAACAGTAACAATATAAACAGCGATCATTAAATAGCTATTCAAAAATGTAAGTTAACTTCAGTGTAACCAGGAAAACACACAGAACGTTCGGCCGAACATCTGCCCAACCATGAGGGACACCTGAGGACAACTTAGATTCTACATCGCACATCCAGGAAAGTCAAAATTATATATAAACCTTTCTGTTACCTAAAATTGAGCTCAAAAGTCAAAATTCAAATGTACTAGTACATCGCTGTTAGCTAAATGAGAGAGTGTGTGTGTCCGATCGTACCGGTACATATAAGCAAAATTTTCATGAGACGTTGGTGTGTGTTGTTTTAGACGTAAGAATTTATCAATTTGAAGATAATAACTGCAGTTCCTTTAAAATTACGTTTGTTTGCTAATTCAATAATGAAGCTAACACCTGAATAATGGGAAATAACGTAGTAGTAATATAGCGGAACATGTTGCCGCCATTTTGTTAATTTATGTACCAAATGATTCCATTTTGTTTTGTTGGTTTTGGTGTCAATCTCAATTTTTCAATGTCATTAAAGAGCAACTTTATACATCATACACTGTTTGAGTTAATTATTCCGAACAATCGTCCTGTCTCTGATGATCGCTTAAATCGAATCCTGGAACCCTTACATCAGTATTAAAAATTATGAGGTTGGTACTACAAGATGGCCGCTGAAACAGTATGGCTTATCCAATAATTATGGTATCAAAAGGTAAGATATCAACATAAATAAAAATATATAAAATGGAAAATTAAAGTAACTGTAACAATTTGTCGTTAAGGAAGGAGGGATGGAGAGTTAACGACGAATTCATTATACGCTAGGCATTTTATAGAAGAAGGACATAAATTCATAGACCCAGTTGTAAATTATAAGATAATAAAAGTGATGAGTAAAGAAAGAGAAAGGAAATTAAAGGAAGAAGTGGAAATATTAAAAATAAGAAATAAAGATGAAAAACGACTAATGAATGTACAAACCACATTTGAAAATGAAGAAATATTTAGCCGCTTATTAGACAACAAAAAAGAGTAGAAAATGAGTTAACGTAAATTGTAACTTCTACAAAATTGGTAATGTAAGACAACCCACTATGGGTGGAGCTAAGTAAGACGCTACTCCGTCAGGGGGGGGGGCCAGATAGGTCCAGTAAAACGGTATATAAGAAGTGAACGGTTTCATATTTCTCTGTTGGTAAATGACCTGAAGATGGCTTGACTGCCGAAAGCGCTCGTCAATACCAAAGACAACATAGTGGTTTGTATAAAATTACTAGTAGAAACCAATTCTATTGCCTGCATCTTCTGTACAGAAGATAAAGGAGACATGTAAACATACACTAAAAGTCTAATAATAAATTATGCCAATTTATGGTCATTTAAAAAAATATTATGACTGCTATACATTTTAATGAAACAAACTGGAAGATATGTTGACTGGTAAAACCATTCTTGTACTACTACTACCAGAAAATTTGTAACTGATCATATAGAAAGGTTTAGTGGTCTTAATGGAACTTGAATATCTTGTTACCTGTGAAGTGTCATAGTCCAATATAATCCCTACAATATTCCTTGTGAAATGATCAAAGTGAAAACTGTTCATTGGTACTTGAATACCTCTTTTAGAATTCAAACACTTTCTGCTACAGTCCGTTTCTTGATGTATATAATACATATTTTATAATGACTTTACCTCAAGATGTTTTCTCCCTATTTGGAACATGTTTTGGGAAGCCTTGTGTTCCCATCTTCAGCCTTCCTCTTTTAGAATATATGTTGTCAGTTGTATTTACAGCTTTCCATTGACTGTTCCTAACTGATTCTGCTATTTTTTCTTATTTTCACTTATTTTTATACTCTTGGGTTTCGTTGTCCATGACGTGTCCGTTACTTAACTAAATACAACTATTATATTCACGACTCTGAACACAAAAGTTTTTTATAAGTAAAAACAAAGTTTTACCTTACAACCTGAACAGGTTCAACCTCTGAAGAAGCCTTTTAAAGGTGAAAACCGGTTCAGGTTGTAAGGTAAAACTTTATGTTTTTACTTATAAAAAATTTTGTGTTCCGAGTCATGTATATATTTTTATACCTCAGTAACGAATATGCCTTGTAATGACTTTTTAGAGTATCATAACACATTAAAAAGACACTTCTGAAACTAATATTTTATTGATCCTACACATTTTACAGCACACTTCAATCACAATAAATTTCACTGTGAACTGTTTGTTACAAAACAAAACAATTTCATAACAGAATATAATGGAAACACCTTACTGAATACAAAGACCACAAAACTATTTGGATCAGATAAACTGAAATTATGTATAAAGTTCCCATACCTTCGTATAACTTAATCCTGATAATCATAAACATATAACTTTATATAGAAACACTACTAAGATCGTCAAATAAATTAAAATACATACAACTGTTTTTTGTATTTAGAAAATTATAAAAATACTTCTTTGTCCATACAGTAAAAATAACTATGAATTCAAAAATTCACAGTTAATACACGGATACATACGCAATTTCAACAAACAAGCGTTTCAAAACTTCGAACACGTGTTAAATGTAGGAAGATCAATGTACAGTACAATATTCACCATCATACTGTCTACATTGGCAAGTGCTCAAACATACACTACATGACAAACATTAGCTGCATACTACAGTTGCACAAACTATTTGTGATAAATTGTTAGTTCAGTACAATATTATACGACAAAACATTTTTAGAACCTCCAAACAGTGACATAAAACCAGTTACATACTGATATGACAATCAAGTGCAGGCACTGACAAGTTGAGCTGTAGATGTTTTTCTTCTACAGCCTGACTTATGATTTATACATAAGACTGTCACACTTTTTTTTCTGGGGAAAAGGTGACATGCCTATAATGTATTCCTCAACCATATTTCTGACCTCTACTTTGTGCTTTATTTGCGCACATTATGTGTCTTGTTAAAAGGGGTCTTCATTCGAAATTTTGTCAGCTGGCCTTGCTAAACTATTCTTATGCAATTAGGAAACTTTTAGAACAATGGAGTGTGTTGTTCTATGCATTTCTCACTTAGCCTAGCAGTTGTGTGTTTCTGCCAAGGCTGCACTGAAGTATTCTCTTAAGAGTTTTTGTGTGCATATATTATGGAACCGTGCAGGGTATAAATACACAACAGCTGCCGCTTAGTGTTCAGTTTATGTGGGGCGATTTATGCAGCACGTCTTAAGTGCTTATTAGTGAAAAGTGATTATTGTGTGGGACTCTATTAGTTGACATTATTATTGCATGTGGACAAATCTAATTTGAATTATTGTACAAGTATAATCTAGTCGAATAACGTGTTGATTACAAACTGTTATTTGTGATTAATTAAAGCTGGTGATTAGTGACTTCATTGGTGTCTGTATTTGTTTCCACTGTACCATACAATTATCAATTAGACCCTCGTAACAATATCTTACTATTTAGACCTATGCACTTTACCTCCAACAAGCTGAATACCGATAGTTTTACATTATCAGTTAACTAAATGGGAAACTTGGGAATTAATTTTTATGATACTGGTTTTGATTATACAAATGTCTCCTTGATTAGATCTTTAAAATGACAAGAAAACCTACCACAACGACCTGAAAACTTACAAGATTAATATAAAATTCTGAATGAAATCTATATTAGAACCTTGATAATCCAAACTAATTGTTGTGAGTAGTACCATAAGTTATAAGAGTGGGGATACGCCATGACATATGTATAGCGGGGCATGTGAGTGAGTCACAGGGCGATCGCCATAAGAGCAACACGCTCACGATGTATTCACTATTGTAGCTGTATAATAAATCTTTTTATTATATTTAATAACCGTGTAACTGTACATTTATTCACACATATAACATGGCGCTGCGGCTTTGAAGAACTAAAGTGCATAAAATATATAGTGGAGTTATTCAGTTTGAATACAGTGTGTGAATTGCGTAGTGTAATTGTGAAAATGTCTACTACTGCTGCAGGTACAGGAACGAAAACGACGTTTACAACCACGTCTACGTCATTAATGGGCTTGAAACCACCAAGTTGTTTACAAAAGTTAACTACTGAAGGATGGACAAAGTGGAAACAGCTTTTCGAAATATATCGTATTGCATCAGGTACTAATAAAATGGCCGATGATGTACAAGTGGCCGTATTTTTGCATTTCATAGGTGAAGAATGTGTAGACGTGTATAATACGTTGGGATTAACCGATGATGAAAAAACAGTTACGATACAGTACTGCAGAAATTTGAAGAACACTTTGTGCCTATCAAAAATGAGAGTGTTAGTTCGCACATGTTTTTCACGAGAAATCAGGAGCCTGGTGAGTCGTTTGATGCATATTTGACTGAATTGAAGAAATTAAGTGCGGATTGTAATTTTAGTACTTTGAGAGAGCGTTTGATAAGAGATCGCATTGTTGCCGGCATTTTACACAAACGAGTCAAAGATAGGTTATTACGTGAAAGTGAGTTAACGTTAGTAAAAACTGTTAAAATTTGTAAAAGTGCTGAATTATCGGAACAGCATGTTAAAAAACTCGAGCCTACAAAGGAAGTTGCTACCATAAAAAAACAGCTGAGTAGCGGCAATTCCAAGATTCACGACGGTGACACAGGCAACAACATGAGCAGAGTTCAACAGACAAAGATGACATCATCATCATCATCATCTTCTACGACACGAGAGCCGGGTGCTTCAAGACAACAGGTGACCGCATGCCAACGGTGCGGATACAATCATCGTTTTAAGAATTGTCCAGCGTTTATGAAGGACTGTATAAACTGTGGTAAGACAGGACATTTTGCAAAAATGTGTAAAAATAAGCGTTCAATAAAAGTTGTAAATGTGGCGTCTGAGGCTGAATGTGAGTATTTTGATGAATTTTTTTGTGACTGGATTAGTGTGGATGCTATCAGTGCACGAGGTGAATGGATACAACATGTAAATATTTTAGATTCTAAGAAAACAGTTGCTTTTAAAATTGACACTGGAGCTCAATGTAATATAATACCTATTGACTTATGTAGAAAATTGAATATAACTGAATGCCTGAAATCTAATGTAATTTTGAAAAATTATAGTCAAGAAAAAATGAAAACTATTGGTAAAGTAAGCTTAAATTGCAAAGTAGGCAATATTGAACAACGAGTAGAGTTTGAAATTTTTGATGGTAAAAGTGTACCTATTTTAGGTTTAAAGAGTTCCACTGATTTTAATTTGATACAAAGAGTCCAGCCTGGAGACGAAGCTATATATGTTGACATTTTGAATGCTTTTTCAGTAAACACAGCTAATGATATTATAAAGAAATATGCAGATGTTTTTAATGGTTATGGTAGAATAAAAGATTTTCAATACAAACTAGAATTAAAAGAAGGAAGTGTAGGTAAAGTAGAACCGTGTAGACATGTTCCTTTTAAATTGATTAATAAATTGAAATATGAAATAAATAGAATGGAAGCTGTTGGTATTATATCGAAATTAAAAAACCAACTGATTTTGTAAATTCATTAGTAGTTGTTGGTAAAACAGATGGGTCAATAAGAATTTGTTTGGACCCACAATATTTAAATTCTTGCATAAAAAGAGCACATATTCAGCTTCCTACAATTGATGAGATTGCAGCAAAGGTAAAAAACGCAAAATATTTTATAAAGTTGGATGCAAATAAAGCATTCTGGCAAGTTGAATTGTCAGAAGATAGTAAAGAGTTAACTACTTTTAATACTCCATTTGGGAGATATTATTTTAACAGAATGCCTTACGGTATAAGCTCTAGTCCTGAAGTATTTTATAGAGTTTTTAATCAAATTTTTGAAGATATTGAAAATGTAGGCATATATGCCGATGATATGTTAATTTGGGCTGAGACTAAAGACCAATTATTAAAAATTATGGATAAAGTTTTTAAAAGAGCCAGAGAATATGGTATTAAATTTAATGCAGATAAAAGTGCTTTTATTGTAACGAAAGTTAAATATTTAGGTCATATACTTTCCGCAGATGGAATTGAAATTGATACAGAAAAAGTTGAGGCAATTTAAAAAATGCAAATACCAAAAAATAAAAGAGAATTACTAACATTCTTAGGAACAATAAATTATGTATCAAAGTTTATACCAAATGCTGCACAATTAACTAGTAGTTTAAGACAACTAACAAAGAAAGATGTGCCATTTGTGTGGGGTACTGCACAGCAAACGTCATTTTTAAAGCTTAAAGAGGCGTTATGTAAACCTCCAGTTTTAACATATTTTGAGATAAATAAACCCATAACATTGAGTGTAGATGCTTCCAGTGAGGGGCTTGGATGTGTATTGATACAAGATGGAAGACCAGTGGCATATGGTTCCCGTGCTTTAACAGAGACTGAAGTAATGTACAGTCAAATTGAAAAAGAGTGTTTAGCACTTGTTTTTGGTTGTCATAAATTCAATCAATATTTGTTTGGTCAAAAATTTGTCGTAGAGACTGACCATAATCCACTGATCTCGATCTTTAAAAAACCAATGAATAAAATCCCTCCAAGATTACAAAGGATGAGAATAAGTTTACATAATTTTGATTTAGAACTTAAGTATGTACCAGGTAAAAAATTATTACTGGCTGATCATTTGAGCAGAATTTATTTGCAAACTACAGAGTCCTCTGATGAAGAAAAAATTAAAGCATATGTTATGATGGTTGAGAAAAGTCTTAGTGTATCTGATATAAGAATGAATGAATTAAAAAATGAAACTAGCAACGATAAAGAACTGCAAGAAGTTCTAAAATATGTAAAAGATGGATGGCCTGTAAACAAATCATCCATTTCTGAAACTGTCAAACCATATTTTTCTTTCAAAGAAGAACTTTCAGAGTGTAAGGGTTTATTGTTGAAAAATACTTGTATAATTGTACCAAAATCCATGAGAAAAGTAATGCTTGCTAAAGTACATTATGCTCATTTTGGTAGTGAAAAATGCAAAATGTTAGCTAGAAAAACATTGTTTTGGCCAGGCATGTCGAAGCAAATTGATGACTTGGTAAGCAATTGTGATATTTGTTGTAGTTATCAAAGGGATAATAGTAAAGAACCAATGATTGAAAAACCAATACCTAAAAATCCTTGGGAAATTGTAGCTTCTGATATTTTTTATTTACTTGGTAAAAGGTTTATAATTGTAGTAGATACGTATAGTAAATTCGTTGATTTGCAACATTTAAGTGATTTAAGCGCAGAGTCAACTATACAGTCTTTGAAGGAGTTTTTTGCACGATATGGGGTACCTAAAGTTTTATATTCAGATTCAGGTACTCAATACACGAGTTTTAAATTTAAAAAATTTTCAGATCAATGGGGTTTTAAACATGTGATAACTACTCCAAAACATCACCAGTCAAATGGTTTAGCAGAGAGACATATACAGACTCTCAAACATATTTTGAAAAAAATTATTCAGGAAGGAAAGGATAAAGAAATGGCTCTATTACAATTAAGAAATATGCCTATTGATAATAGTGGCATTACGCCAGCGGAATTAATATATGGTAGGAAAGTAAGAAACATAATACCAAATTCAAATGAAGGCAAAGTAGAGTCAAATAAATTTAGTACTATTTTGCAAGAACGTCAAAATAAACAAAAGTTCTATTATAATAAAGGTTCGAAAGCTCTTACAGAATTTAATGTGGGAGATAAAGTTAAAATTCATGATGAAGGAAAGGAAACCTTACCTCATCAAAGTGGTATTATTATTGAAAAACATCAAAATCCTAGATCTTATAAAGTAAAAACAGAGCAAAATACTATTGTAACACATACTCGAAAAGATCTATCCAAAGGTACACAATTTAATGAAATCCAATATAGTTTAGATATACCATTTGAAGAGCCCACGCAAAGAAGAGTTTCGAACAATACAAATACTGTAAATAATAATGTGAATAATGCAAATAATATCTGTAATAATAATCCTATTGTTAATGTGACTGCGAATGATGCTCCGGTAATTACGACTAGATCAGGTCGTACGATAAAGAAACCAGAGTACCTAAAAGGTTATGTATGTTTAATAAATGTTATGTAATAATATTGTAATTTAATTTTGAAAAACTAGAAAAGGGGAGATGTTGTGAGTAGTACCATAAGTTATAAGAGTGAGGATACACCATGACATATGTATAGCGGGGCATGTGAGTGAGTCACAGGGCGATCACCATAAGAGCAACACGCTCACGATGTATTCACTATTGTAGCTGTATAATAAATCTTTTTATTATATTTAATAACCGTGTAACTGTACATTTATTCACACATATAACACTAATTGGGACTGAGAGTGGTTCTGAGCACCAAAAGTTTTGATTATAAAAATGTACAATTTCTGCAGCTTGAACCTTGAATAATAATAATAATATTTATTACCAATTTTCCTTTACATATAATAAAAATTATACAATAAAGGACCTATAGGGGGCATAAATGCATGTACATAGGTTGGTCCTTAGAATTAATATTTATATACTTAATACTAATTGTGAGTTTTACCTCACCGATCATAGTAATATATTAAAAATAAATATTTTTCAATTTTAACAAAATTTTAGTTTGTACTATAATACAATTCAATAAATAAATGAAAAAAAAAAGAGAAAAAGGTCCATATCATAATAGACTGTTTTTTTGATTATTCAATAACAATGTTCCTAATTTTTTCTTTGACTTTTTTTTAAGCACTTTTATATTTACACTTAGATTTTTCAGTTCATTAGGTAATTCATTAAAATATTTTATGGCATAATACACATAGCTTCTTTGCCCAATACTTAATAGGTGTCGCGGCAATATAATATTTTTATACCGTGTGTTGATTCGATTTTGTAAAAACTCACTTTTTAGATCATTGTATTGATAAACTATAGAATTCACTACAAACACCTGTTTAATATTTAATGGTTTATTCGAATCTTGTTCATTGACTCTTATAATTTTAAGAATACACTTTTGCAGCCAATCCAATGCGTCTAGAGATGATTTATATAGACCCCCCCCCCCCAGCCTATGATAGCATACCCTGCCACACTATGGAATAGTCCATAGTATATTTGTAGTAGTTGCTTTTTTGATAAAATTTGTTTAAGTCTGTAAAAAACGTAGACTAAGTATTTGGTTTTTTTTACAATGTTAGCCACATGTACATCCCACTTCATGTTAAAGTCATATGTTATTCCTAGATATTTACTAGTTTTAACTCTTTTCAATTTTTGACCATTTATCTTAATTTCAAAGTCATGTGGAGCAGAGTCTCTATAATTTCCAAAGGTGATAAAAACAGACTTGCTTATGTTGAGTAATAGATTATTGTGATAGAGCCAAGAGTATATAATATCTAATTTAGTTGACATATCTGTTGCAAGTTCAGGCCATGTCTTTGCTTTCATTGGAACTGCTGTATCATCAGCATATGCTATTAATACATCTTGTAACACTAGTAAGTCATTGATATATAAAATAAACAATAAAGGTCCTAATATAGAGCCCTGGGGCACTCCAACATTTGTTTTAATAGGCTGACTTCTAGTCCCATTCACCTTTACAACTTGTGTCCTGTCATGTAAATGGAATATAAAATAAATATTAAATTACCATTACATTAAATTGCATTCACACAAATGAAATGCAGAATTACAATAATTAAAAAAATATATTTTGGGAACCAAGATAATTAGAATAGCACATTAAATACAATAAGCACTTTTGTGGTTCAAGGTATGACAAGCATTTTGTATGCAGTAGCAGATTTATGCATAGGCAAAGTAGGGAATTGCCTACAGTGGCAAAATTTGAGGGACGGCAAATTTTGGAAAGTTGAAATTTAATGCCTGTTATATTGTTTTTATACCTCAGAGATGTTTCAAATGCCTCTCCATTTCATCCCAATATGATAAGAAACTTTTAAAAATATATATTGTTTAGTATCTAGGCTTGTTACACAAAGAGAATAATTTGTCATTTACTTTTGATACATATATAAAGAACATCGTCTTTTCATAATTACATTTACATTGGAAGTAACATTAACAGTTGCTTTTGTGCACGTGGTTTATTATTGGTTGGTATTTATACTAATATTCATCGTAAAAAGTATAATATTTTAACATCCTTCATACCACATGTGTGTCTGTCATTCATGTTCGTCTATCACACTGATCTTAGAGTAGGTAAAAGTTTTCTAACTTAATTTGAATTAAAATTTAAGACGCAAAGTTTCTCTCTTTATAATATCAGTGTAGGCCTACTGTAGATATTGAAGAATTTTAAAAATATTATAAACAGTGTTTTTAGTGTGAATATTTAGAAAACAGCTGATGGAAAAAAGCGACTAAGTGGTAGACAATATTCAAAAATGAAAAAAGAAAAAGTGGCTAAAGTGGGAACTATTTTAAGTAAAACCCGTAAAATTGATAGTTTATTCAAATCATATAGTGTTAGTGATGCGCAACCACAAGCATGTGGAAGTTCTGATTTGAAGTTTAATGATGTCGGTACCACTAGTGTCAATAGTTCTAGTGAAAAAAAACTACTTAAAAGTGATCATCGAGAGATTTTAAATTGTGGGCAATCCAGGTCAAATTGAGAAATGTAGATCTGTCCATGTAATACCGAATTGTGGGTTGGTCTAATATTTAAGTACCACTGCCACATTCTAGTGATACAGACAATAACTGTGATGGTAGTGAAGGTGAAGATACTGTTCACAGTATTCAGCCAGAGAGGTCCGTTGTGGAGGAAACTTCATTTATGAAAAATGAAGGCCAGTTCAGGTCAAAAAGCATGATGCAATATCATCAAATCAGGTAGGGAAGGTCTTAGATTCTGATCCTATTAATTGGCAAGTAAATGAGTCCACACATGATTATGTAGCATAGTTTGGATTTAAACAGAACACTAGTGCGGACTTTAAAAAATTAAAGAGGGAATATAATGCTGGCAGAGTTAGGTACCTTACCTCAAATACGTTTCAGTGTAGGCTTGATAACGGTGAAATATTACCTCGAACCTGGCTAGTTTATTCTGAAAACGATGGTTGTGTTTTTTGTGGTGTCTGTTTACTGTTTTCAAGTCAAACAGCTCTAGGGACAAAGTTTTCTGCTGGATGGTTTAATGACGGGAAGAATGGTTTTTCTAAACTTAAAGAGCACGAAATTTCTATAAAACATGTAAAACATAGGAACATCTTGCTATTGCTACACTTAATGAAAGAGGGCACTTAACAGTTCATATATACAATGAGTTGGCAGAACACCTGGAAGCAGAAACTAATTATTGGAAGAACATTCATCATGTTGTTGTTGTAGTCAAAGCATTAGCATCATGCGGCATGTCGTTGCATGGGCACGAAGAAAAGTTTGGAAGTAGTCGCAATGGCAACTATATTTTGTTACTTGAAGCCACAGGAGAGTTTAATCCATTCTTTGCTCTCATATAGCTAAGTTTGGCCACCCTGGGAACTTGTGGAACTCACTCCCTCGATCTTGTGGAAACATATGCATGTGAATGTTGTAATGTGGACTGTAATTTTTTTTTTTTGCAAGAATTGTACAGCTTTTTAGTTCGTCTATCAGCAGGTGGGAAATACTTCAAAACCCTTTGTCTGTCATGGATGAACCAGAACTTCAATACCAACGTTCTACACTAAAGAACCTCAGCTCTACATGATGGTCTGCATGAGATGGTGCTTGCCAAGCACTGCAAAATGACTGGCAAAATATTCTTTATACTTTGCAATCAATTGAACAAGATACGACACAGAAACTCATCACTCGTGCTGAGGCAAGGAGTCTAATTACAAAAATGAACAGCCTAGAAACTGCCTTTACGGCAGAATTATGGGGCTTCATACTTTAAAGTGATACTTTGAAGTAATTCATACCAAAGACTCAAAGACACAAATAAGAAATTACAAAGTACTGACACTGACCTGAGATCTGTGGTACAGTTGTACGACTCATTGATCAAACTCCTTAAGTCAACACGTAATCACTATGATTACTTTGAAAAAAAGGCTCAGAAACTATAAAAAATAATGGCATACAAAGAGAACAAGCAATGGATCAAGAGAAAAAAACACAAAGATGAAGCACGTGGAAGGGGTAATGTTAAAGAAGAAGTGGTTTTTAGTCATCGAGAAAACTTAAGAGTAAATATGTTCATTATTATTATCGACAATCTAAAGTCTGAACTGGAAAAACGGAGGAATGCATTATGTTCAAATAAACGAAACGTTCAAGGTTGTAAGTGAAATTGATTAATTAAATCATGACAATTAGAGGAAAGCAGGAGAGCACCTCATAAAACAGTATCCTGATGATTTAGAGAACCATTCTGCTACGAAGTTTTATGTTAAAATGTTACCTACAAACAGTCACATTAGATTATTCTGACCCCAAGAAAGACATGAAGAGGATGAAAAGGAAAAGGTCAACAGATTCAACCTGTTCAACTCCTATGCCAATTGAGCTTCGATCTGCCGAGGATGGAAATAAGAGGTCTACACCTGTGAAGCTCTATTGTCTAATATGAACGGATGGGCTCCAGTCTGTCTATCCCGACGTGGATATTGCTCTCCGGATGTTTGTATGTGCATACATAAAGAACAAATTTTAGGGTAACTGAAAATATGAAAGATTGAATTCCTGTAGACGCACCCCCCCCCCCAAAGTTTGTGGAACGGCAGCAAATTTATACTGCCTAAGGGTGGCAAAATGGTACATCCCCCCATTTGTATATATCAGATTACTGTATTGTATTTTGAATATAAAAAGGGAATTTAATACTTCACACTTCACAAATCCGATTCGTTATTAAATTATACATTTACTTTTTTCTTTTCTTAGTATATATTATTTACTGTTTTATAATTAGTTTACTAAAATTCCATTTTAACTTTTCTACTGATTTATACAGAATGTGTTTAAATCTTATTTCCAACACTCAATAAATTCAGTATAATTTACTTAAGGTGCTTTTAGTAAGCTAAAACTGCTTTTATAATCCACCATAAAAAACAAATTTCATCAGTTTTTAACATTATTAACATAAAAATGAACAGCACACGTTTTTACAACAAAAATTTATATGCTGAAATACCAAATTCAGTTTTCTAAGCCAGATATTTCAAGAATGACACATATGAGTAGGCGGAATCTTTATATACAATTATCTGATTATAACAATAGCATAAACCTATATAAAAAAAATTACAACTACTGTTCGAACTCGTCGGATGAGACAACACAACACTTAGCCTGCCCTGCTTTCAATTACACATTTTACCATACTTGGTGATAAAAAAAAAGCAACTACTACAATATGTACAAGAACTAGATTTCTAAGAGTGACAACTAGCAGACACAGATGAGTAAAGGAATACAGCATATACAGAAAATAACCAAACAGTGTGTACTGTAGATACAAAACACAGTGGTAGAGAAATCAAATTAACCATAATAGAAAAAATAAATCTATATAAACTATCATCATACCAACAATACATACACATCACAGACCTGGACAGTGCATGCGCACAGATCTGAAATGAAATATTTAAGAAGAGCTGTGAGAGAGGTCAGAAATAAATAGAAGCACTACGAAGATCTAGACCTATTGCCACTAGTGGGAACCACAGAAGCTCAATAGTTTGTTTTGGACATTTGAACATAATGAATGAGACAAATTATTGCAGGAAAATATCTGGAATGAAATGTGAAGGAATAAAACCCTAAGGAAGAACCATAACTGGGTGAGAAGATAACAGGCAGGCAGCAAGAAAAGAGACAAGTGGTCATGCTAGTACTAGCAAGTGAAAGGATATTGTACAGCAGATAGCTACATACCCAGACTGACAAGTGAGAAGAGAAAGTCACAAGTAAGGTACACAAAAAAAATAAAAATTTATTAAACCCCGTCCCAAAGTATTAACAATATTTCACAATAATTTTAATAGAAATGTTATCACTGTAAAAGACAACAAGATTTTTATAGTACCCTGGTGATTATACAGAATACATACGTAATTTTTACAAATTGTACACAATATACATCCAAACCACCTGTATGTTATTGCACACTGTGACACTGCATGCCCGCCACATACAGTTGATGTAATGGATCCAAACATTTGCAACCTTAGCATTACAGTAATCTGGAAAAAGCTTCAGTGATGATAAAAATCTGTCTGAAAATGTAGAGATACAGATTTAAAATCCAAAATGTTGTTTACACTAACCAGCAGAGACTGATGATCTATTCTGCCAATGAGTACAAGGAAATTACAACTAATAAACCAATTTCTCATGTTTTCTGTGTGTTTTTTCTAATAATATGCTTTATTGACTGAATCGATGAATACAAGTAAACATGTTTACTACAGATAGGATCTGATGTAACCTCAACATTCTTCAGTACACTTGTTGTACTAACAGAAAACAAACCCCCCTACACAACAAAACTATATCACTCTAGTAACCTTGGATTTATCTGGCAAAATGTGAGAATCCTAAAATATAATCTTGTTACCTCAAATATTCATTTTTCTTATGGCTTGCCATATTAATGTTACACACACACAAACACACACACACAAGGTTCAAATAAAAGTGCACATGTGGCATCTTTCCTTATAACCTGGTCTAAATGTTACAGTTAAAAAATATCACACCAAAAACAAAACGGCTTGTTTTAAAATCAAATCTCTTATCAGATTTTATGGAATAAATATGTTAAGTTTTGTACCACTTACAGCAGTTTTCAAATTAAAAATTCTAGGTATGTAACCTCCGTTATACACAACTATATGACAAGTACGAATATGATACATTAAAAAGTATAGATACTCTATAGAAACCCTAAACTAAAAAAGGAAATGTTTACAAGTTATAAATTCCACTCATCTTGTAATGAGCACAAAAGAGGCCAACATCTGTAAAGCAATAATATTAGTGAGCCATTATCCTAAACTGAAAAAATTGAAACACTCAAAATTCAAAGGATGAAAAGTTATCACATATCAACTGAAGATGCAGTAAACACTTGCATTATATATAAATGGTGACAAATTATCTGTCATTTGTGGAAGGGATAGTTCTAGAAGTAGCAGTAACAATTCTAGTCTCCAAGGGACTATTATGCATACTATGAAGACATATTGTGTGTACATGCAATAAACACTGTCAATATTTATGATCACATGCAGCTTGGACAAACAAATCATAAATTCTATAAAAGTTAAATAATATTACAATGTCATACAGATTTTCCACATACACTACCAAAACTTACTGACAACAAAATTAATAAATTGACATTAAAACTCACATGACAGCAGACCAGTATCCTACTTTATCAATCAGAAAACATAATAATATTTGAAAATTATGTATCCAATTTTCATTTTATAATTACAGAGTTACTTATAATTTTGTCATACTGATCAGTACACGTTTAGACAGACACACCAATCTTTATTGTGTATGAGTAATTTTGTGTTTCAAATAGAACACTATATTTATACCAACAACATAAAAATACATTTTATAATTAGAAATAGTTAAACCTGTACATACTATAATTAGAATGTTTATTAATAGTAATGTATTTGCAAGAAAAAAAAGGAATGGCAACTACATGTGTCTTGCATCTTACTACGTAGCACTACTGTGCTATTTATGGACAACTTATTAACACTAAGAAAATATAAAAAAACAACTGATTAACTGTACATTCTTTATCATGATAGAATGAACCAAAAGAATTTGTTTTAATTTCATCATACCCCTTTTTTACACTTTACAAGGACTTTAAATATAACAAAATTATTAGAAATGTTTTTAACTAGATGTACCTGACAAGCATTATGATTCAAATCCTGACTATAAATTGTGACTTTGGAGTGGTGGATCTGTGGCATGGTTTTATGAGTGGTGGGTCTCCTTATAAAGTGTTAATAATGGGACAGCATATAATAAATTATGTTACACAAAAACAATTATGCAGTAACGGTTTCTAAAAATATATATCGGTGGTGGGTCTGCTGGGGAAAAGCTACTACACCGTATAAAAATATACAACTATTCGTTACTAAATATACGTAGTTGCTAGCGAAAATGCTGCAGATATCCTAATATATAAGGGGAGGATTTCTATGACCTAAAAATGTAGGAAATATGCATCCATTTATGACCTAAAAAACATTAACACATGACCAATAAAATCAAAAATATGACTTTATTAATGACACGTATGTGTTACATTTTTATTTTATTTATTAAATATAGAGCTAATCCTGATAATTATTATTTTTATTTATCTACTTCAAATGAGTGTCTTTAAGATAGTCACACAATGCAGCATTCACGAACTCAATTAACTGCATTCTGGAAAACAGCACCAACCCTGTAAGGGAGAGAAAAGTAATTAAATAATTTTACTTGCTCAAATTCCATTTAACACCCCTATTAAAAATATTCTGATCTCAGTCTTCATTATCAGCTGAATTGTTGAACTTGATGACGACATGGATTTTCAGGTTGTGAAATGAAAATCCTCTCCTGTTGTTGCTGAGAATGGTCTTGTAGCAAGAAAAACTTCTCTCCACATCACACAAAGTAATGGGGGCGTACTTAAATAAACTTAGGTCAAAGGATGAAAATTAATTTTCAAAGTCTGAACCTGGTTCATTTCCGCACAAAATCTCACTTATGCCACACAGTTGCAAAAATCGATGATTCTTTTCTCCAGTACATTCACTAATTTTGCACAAACTTTGGCTGCTACTATTCCTTTTGCACGTTTTAACTCTTGTTCTGTGTATTTTACAATATTCAGAGCATCACTTAGTTCAGAACCTGAAGCTTCTAACTGGGTAATTTTGCTCGGTAAGAAATCGAAGTTGGATTTCAAGTAAGCCAGGTCAGTTTTTATAGTAGAACATGAAAACAAATCTTGCATTATTTCCACTGACGAAGAATCTGTAGGGTCCAAGGAGTTCATGATCTTCTCCACGGTGTCGTAATTGTTGCAGTAATATACCGCAGCTTCAATCCAGGTACTCCAGCATGTTAGGACAGGCTGGGGAGGAAGGGGCAGTGAAGGAGCTGCATCTTTAAATGCCTGCAGGTGGAGTGGTGATTTCTTAAAGGTTTTCTTTCCATTTGATATTAATTTATCCACTTCTGGGTAGTTACTGCGAATTTCTTCGGCCACTCTATGTAAAGCATGCGCAAGGCATGTTACATGTATCATCTTCGGATATAACATATTTAGTTCCTTGGCTGCTTTCATCATACAAGGAGCCACATAAGTAATAAAGAGAAGAAAATTCTCTCTTTTTGCCCCATTTGGCCACAGTACATTCAAAGAATCGTCGAATAAGACAGCAATACTTGAATGATTTCTCCTCTCTAGCACTTCACATGCTAGGAGGAATATTTCTCCAGGTCTGTCTTCTTTTAATGTTCCAACAATCACGTTTGCAACATATCTCCACAATCACGTTTGCAACATATCTCCCATCAACATCTGTTATTTTATCAATTGAAACCCATATTTTACATCTGAGTCATTGAGTCCCCCACACTACATCTTATTTTATCCAACCCTCTTCGTAACACCCAGTCAGATAGTTCTTCCTCACCGTCGATTCATTTGGAACCGGATGTTTCGTATATTTCTCCAGAAACTGTCTCAAGCTTTTTCAATGGGATGTTAGGTGAAATCATCGCCCTGCAGAGATCCTTTGTGAACTCTGAAGTGTTGGAAGATGAAGTTGAAGTATTAGCAGATTTTTCGAATAATAGAAGTTGTCTACTTTCGACTGCTGACTGTCTTTGTAAGCAATTTTTATGTTTTGCCATATTACAGTGTTGCTGCACAGTGAAACGTTTCTCAGCGGCAACTTTAACTTCACACAACTTACAAAATGAAATAGTGCCATCAGTACTAAATATTTTATCGCCAAATTCTCGAATAAAACCGTGCAACTTTTCATTCACCAAACTCTTTATTCTAGGGATGATGGAAACAAAATGCGGACACACGGACGAATGAATGACCATTACAGGGGAAGGTGAAAGTTAAAAGCACTTTACAAAATGTAAGAAAAACCCTCCCCCCCTTCACTTCTGCCTGGTGGCATTATCGCTCATGGAGGCAAACAATATTTGCCTAACAGTAGGCCTACTTGAATATCCATATTCCAAAGACATTTCACACCTTATTCACTATTTCTCCGAATATATAGGTATTTAAGGATATCCTGAAAGATGTTTTTACTACTTTAACACACCACAATTTGTTACGGAACGAATAAATGCATTTTCGTGTGAAAAATATACGAAAAATGCCATTATAATCCATTTTCACTGTAAATATGCTGTAAAACTTCATAAATGTCTAAATATGCATATAGAAAGTCAAAAATATAACTTATATATGCATTTTAGTGCTAAATATGCTACAAAATTTAACAACTACCGAAATATGCAATTATATGCACAATAAAACACTATCAATCTTCATCAGATTACTTAGAATCAAGTTTAAATCAAGGGGAAACCTGAAATAATGTCAAGGAAAAAATATGACATCATAAAAATCTGCCCCCTACTAATATACAAAAAAAAAAAAATGGCATTCAGAAACAAATACATTAAAAACTATTGAGCAACAATATTTTCTTTATGGCTGACTCAGATTATTAGGAAAACTTACACATTTTCTACTTGGCCTGTGATCTGAGCCGAAATACACCATTTTGTAAAGCCTCTACATGTAATTTTATATAACTAAGATGAACAATTATTATATATAATGACAAGATAATTATGCCAGCTTTCTTTTTAACAATGCAGGCCACAACACAAACACTTGCAAAATAATCAAATCAAATATTACCAAAGTACACAGGTTTGCAAAAACATTATATAGTCAACTACCGAGCAGATTATTGAGTTCACAGATTTACCATAGTGGTATAATATACAGAAGGTAATATATAAACTAGACTATATAAAAAAATTATGGCAAGAAGAAACAGTAAAACAATGACAAAAATAGATGTTCATTACATTGGGAAGCTCTCACAACCAAGGTTCATCTACAATGAGGATCTGATTGAGTTTCTTGAGGGAAAGACAGTCAGTTAGCAGATAAATTAATCTAATAAAACTGAATGTATCAATTAAAGAAACAGAAATGGCAACAATAAAACAACATTTTTGACATACATTTAACAATTTGAAAGTTACATACTTTAGTGTTTACAAGTTGTTTTTTAACTATATTATTCTGTAGGCTACCAAATATAACTGAATGAATGAGGTGAGATATCAGTTTTAACTTGACTGGCATTTGGCTGTCTGTATGTTTGACTGTTTAGGATAGGTCTCATGATACTTTTAAATGCATCAAATGATTTTTTTTTTTAACTTGGCAAACAGTCACTTTTAATCCCATAGACCTCTAATTATTTTTTTAGATTGATCCCCTAAAATATAGATAGCAAGAGAAAAAATATAAGGTGCAAATTTTTTTTTAAACTGCTAAAATACTTGTGGGCTATCAAATTGAATAGAATTTTAACCAACATCTGAACACAGTGTTCACTTCTGAAATTTCAAATTTTTGGGATACCAGGGCTCAAAGAGTGATAAAAAATATGAAAAAATTGTATAATTCCAGTTATTTTTTAGATTGATCTAAAATATAAATGGCAGAAAGCAAAAATGTGAGGGGCCAAAATTAAAAAAGAAAATGCAAATATCCTTGCGGAGTATCAAATAATAATAATGGCTCCCATGTATACCACCGAAGTAGCTTAGGAGTAGGCAGGGTAGGCTGCCTAATGTGAGCCGTACAGCATACAAGGAAGGCAGTGTGGCCACCACTACGCTTCAGCCACCCATTATTAACCCCCGAATGTTATCCCAGGTACTCATTTTCAACAGGCTGAGTCGACCTGGGGGCTGAAAAACGCACCTTGAGGCTTGAAAAAAGGCACCTTATGGTGCGGGCCCGGGAATTGAACCCGGGACCTCTAGATTAGTAGCCAGGTGCCATACCCACTGGTCTACTGAGCCGCCTGAGTATCAAATTAAAGAGAATTTTAACCAACATCTGAACACAGTTATGAGAACTTCGGCTTGCCGGGCTATAAGACCTTGCTCCAAGGTTGTTATGTACAAACGTTTTAGTTGTCTTGATTAATCATCTCTTCTGTCACAGCACTAACACTTATCTAAAAATGAACTTTTTCTTGTGAAACTTACTGTTTTTCGTTGGACGCGTTTCGGCGTACGTATCCGCCTTCTTCAGCTTTGATACAGACTGCCATCATTTTGTAACGGTTGTTGTGTGGAATGTGTAGTGGGGGTGGTGTGTGGAGGAAGGGGATTGGCGCGGGGATTCAAGTTAAAAAACAAACAGGGCTCAAAAATTTCTTTTTAATTGTAAAAATACGGTTATCTGACTGAAAGAAATTTTTTACGTCACTTTGGTAAACAAAATGTGGTGTTTACTCTAGAGTTTTTTATCTTTAGGGGCACCATGGGCCAAAAAAGGAAGTAACAATTTTATAAAGTCTATGTGGCACATCATGATATAAATAATTTTTCAATATTCAAAATCAGTATCTTTAACAATTTGGCAAAATTAATACCACTCAACACTCCTTGCAAATTTTGGACCATCAAAATTTGTTAAGTTATATTTTGCAAAATTCTTTACATATAGTTATCTTGATACTAGGACACAACCTACTATCTGGAGGCAAACTGTTGGAACTCACTGCCTTGTGGTGAGGAGTTGGATCCTCAAAGGCTAGAAGGAAACTCTGATGTAAAACCAAGGGTTGGACAGACTGTGCAAACTGTGGCAGAAGCGGGTGACCTAGGAGACAGAGACTCCAAAATCATATAGAAATTCATTAATCAGTAATGACCCTTGAAGCAATAAATGAAAGAATATGTAAACTCTATAAATTTAGTAACACAATATTCATAAACAAGTATGTACTTACGGAAGCATGAGAAGAGAAGAAATGGAAAATGTTTGTGAAGGACTTCACAGAACATATGAAAGAACAAACAAATATGATTTGTTAATGGTAATGGAGGACTCCAATATAAAATTAGAAAAAGAAAATATATACCAAGAAGGTATTAGTAAAAAATTCCATTACATGAAGTAACTAGTGAAAATGGACTAAGTGGCACATCTGACAATGGCTAGTAATCTGAAGGTTATTAGTACGTGGTTTCCACATTAAAAAATCCATCTGGGAACCTGGTGTATTCCACAGGTTCAGTAGAAACTAACATTTTAACAAAAAAATTTGAATTTGATATCAGAGTGAAAATGCAGCGGGCAGGGAATTTGAGAATTTTCTCAATGCAAATGTGTTGGAACTGCTTTACGACCGGAATGACAGAAAAAATTTGTACACTACTCAGGAACATCAACAAATCCAGACATGGCTGCGGTTTCTGCAGACACATACACTGATACAAGGAGGCTTGTAACTGATGATGAGGGAAGATGAGAAAAGTGGCCACAGAGCGGTGATGACCGAGACCATCATAAACACAGATCAGAGGCAGCATGAACCAAAACACAACTCTTGGAATTTCAGAAAAGCCAAATGGAAACTTTTTCTAAGCAAGGTGGACCTCGATGTGAGCAAGATAGAAGGAGAAGTAATGCCACGATCCAACTAAAACAACTCTGCAAATTATTGCATTCAGCTGCAAAGCGCAGTATTCCTAGAGGAAGAATATACAAATACAAATCATTCTGGAATGGTGAATTACAAAGACTAAGAATGGACAGAAATAACCAGAGAAATAAAGCCGAAAAATCCAAGAGACCTCAGGACGTACAAGAGTGGCGAACAGTAAAAGCAGAGTACATCAACAAATTACAGCAGGCAAAAAGCAAACCTTTAACAAGTTTATTTCAAGTCTTAAGTAAGTGAAGTCATAGGTATATAAATACTCTCAGTGGCAAACGTAATGGAAAACCCACAGACCCAATAAAAACAACCAATGCTTTCACTTCGGATCAGGACATAGCCAACAAATTTAATACTTACTGGACACAAGAACATACACTATCTGTTAAAAATATATAAAAAAACGACAAAAGCATTAAAAAGCACCTAAAGACTACGACTAAAAGAATCATAAAGTATGACATTTTTCCCCAAAATTACAGTATGGCAGAACTTGACATTGCAATTGGCAAACTAAAGAATAACAAATCTCCCAGACCAGATAAGATTCATCCAGAATGTATTAAAAATCTGGGAGCAAAGGCAAAATTGACTCTTCTTAACATCTTCAATAAGGTCTGGTCAGGACAATCCAATGTGCCAACAATTTGGAGAAAGGCAATACTGCTCCCCATAAAAAATAGAGAAACCTGAAAATGAAGTATCTAGCTACAGACTGATTTCCCCGACATCTGTTATTGCAAAAACCATGGAAAGAATGTTAGCTGCTAGGCTGCAATATTACCTGAACAGCAAGAGTACTGACCAATGAACAAGGAGGATTCAGACCGAACTTTACCACCATGCACCAAGTGACGAGGCTGACTCAAAGCATAAAAGACTCTTTTAACTGAGGCAAATCAGTGGCAGCTCTTTTCGTGGACTTCAGAGGAGCATTTGATACTGTGTGGAGGAAGAAACTGTTAAACATGCTTAAAGACCTGGGTGTCACAGGAAATATGTTTAAATGGATCATGCACTTTCTAACTCAGTGCTGGGTGTGCATAAAAAGGCAATCATCTGTATCATCATACAAACAAACAAAGGTCGGTCTACCACAAGGATCTGTGCTGAATGCGCTGCTCTTTAACATCTTTATTAATGACCTACCTGCTGCTCTATCTTATACTAAAGCTAACTGTGCGCTTTATGCGAATGACGTGGTCATATGGACTGCAGCCAAGAACTCGAGCAAGAAGATGTTCAACACTCTCCAGAATAACATGAATGCCATACTGAGCGCACTTGTGGAATGGAGTGATGACAATAACATTGAAAATTAATTACCAAAAAACACACTATCAGCTGTTCTTCCAAAAAACCAAAACCAAAGAAATATGTCTCAAGATTGAAAATAATGAACTACAGAGAACCGATAGTACCACATACCTAAGAGTGGTGCCGATAATAAACTCACCTTGAAACAGAATTCTGCCAAAATCTGTGCAAAGGTATCCCCAAAAACAAGCATTCTGAGAAGACTAGCTGGAGTCAAATGAGGAGGAGCTTTAGACTTGCTGAACGAAACATACAAAATCTACATAAAACCTAATATCATGTATGGTGGGGAAGCTCTTGCAACAGCACACCCACTGTGATTAATAGGCTTGAGAGAATTCAGAATAACTGCCTGAGGCTAGTAACTGGAGCAGTAAAAACAAAATCAATAGCTGCAATGTATGCGTTTACAAATACCAAACCTCTAGAGACAGAATACAAGTGTATGGCACAAATATTGTATGAAAAACTTGTACATAGAAATGACAACAACCAATGGGTAATTGAAGCACCAGATGAACAAACACTGAAAACACAGAAGAGCTTCAAACATCTAGTAATGGAAGAAATGAATATAAGTGAAAAACTGGAACCACCAACCACCAACAAAGCCAATGAATCCACTAGACTATGTTGAATTTGACATAAATCTTGAGTTGATGCAATCTATAATAAAACTAAAGATCTCCCTTCTGTAGCCAACCAGATAGCAATATATCCTAATGATAGATGGACCAGAATTTACACAGACGGATGAAAGCTAAATGAAGAGAGAGCTCCAGTTAGTGGGAGAAAAATTCACTATATATGTGAATTTTTCTCCCACTATTTTGCATCAAATTCGAATGCTAAAGTGTTTGAGGCTGAGTTGTTTGCAATTGATTAAGCCTTGAGACAACTGTTGATGAAACCTTGGCTGAGAAAGGATTCTGTAATTCTGGTAGACCCAAAATCAGCTATACAGGCCATTTCAAATAATGACTCATCCAAAAGCATCATAATACAGTCCATCTGAGATAAGTACAAGACAGTTAAAAATAATATTTGCTGAGTGGTAATACAGTTGGTGCCTTCACACAGAGGACTGAAGGGCAATTAAACAACTTAAAAATCATTGCCAGACTTCCTTCTATCACAGAACCAAAGAAGACTTGAAAGGCAAACTATATGAAAATATATCTAGTCTCTACACTGAGAACAAAGAACTTCCAAGAAGATCATCGGTTGCCAATTTCCGCATGGCCACAGGACACGACTGCTTAGCAGGGCACCTCAGCAGGATCAACATCCTCCCTTCTGGGAAATCTGCACTCTTTGCGAATGCCCTGGAAACAAAATGGACAAGGACCACCTCCGGGTCTGGGAAAAACTGGATAAAGAAAGAATAGAAAATATCTATCTGGTCTTTATTGGGAAGCTAGATCGAGAATGGCGTGAGCCAAATTGAGACATTGGAAACAACAACAAATATTTTGTAAAAGATAAGCATCGGCCATCTCCTACATGCACTCTTAGTGGTATATTTACAAGTCATTTGGTCAACCACATCCACTCCATATTTTGTGGAATTATAAAAAGTAACAGTTTCTGGCTTTTTCTTTCCTTCAGTACTCACTTCTACTTTCGACTGGAATATACTGGGAATAATAACAATCTTATCCTTCTTTCCATTGTAAACAGTCAAAATGCAGTCAGTGCAATCACTGCTTCATAAGATAGTAACTGAATGTATTTCTTCACCTCATCAGATATTTCCTGTCAAATATTCCTACTAGTGATAGGTTTCATTGTTCCTGCTAGTGATATTTGTTCCGCTAGAAGCTTCTTTGCAAGCTAAAGATGCATAAAGAAATAATCGTCTGTTGTCATGTTCCTTTGTTCAGAAATGGTTCCATGATGCAGAGAATGTCATACTCTCTAAGCGACTGCCTGTTGAGATGAGAAGATACCAAGATATGAGAAGATGTTGCAGACATTTTGTCTCTATGTCAACCACAACCCAGAATTTCAAACTGTATTTGTCAGGTGTGTTTGGCATAAACTGGGTGTACTTTCATCTTGTTTTGCTTGAAACCAATTGCTCACAACAGGTTTTCACTGGGACAACACCAACGAAGACAGTTTTTGTTAAGCTTATTCCATTATCCCAAATTTCAGAGATAAGAGCAAACTTGTCAGCCGCCAGAAGCACGGGTAACTTGTATTCAGCATGGGTAGATTTTTCATCGAAATGAAGTAATCTGAGAATCTCACAGAAAATATCTATTGGCATCACATCCTTGATGAAGGTATGTCCCCACAAACATGACCAAAGACCACATTACACAGGTACCTTTAGCACAAAAAGCACCTCAGGCATACAATAAGGCATCCTACTGATTGACAGTTCAATTGTTTTTTACTTCTTTTCAAGCATTCGATTATGTGTATTTCTTCATGTGACCAAGCATTGGTTCCTCAAAAACCAGATGAAAGCAAATGATGATGGAATAATTCACTCGATGGAAAGCATATGTTGTGGGATCTCCTCATTTCTTCAAGACTCTCACTGCACTTCTCCTTCCAGATGATGTTGAATTGGCATCTAAGATTTGCCATTCAATTCAGTCTCTGGCAGACATACTTACGGTTGAGGTATTTGACTGAGTTTGCTGAGATAGTTGAAAAAGACACTGACAAAAATTATCAGACACATTCTCTACAGACATCTCACTCTCACTTGTTTCTGGCACAAAATCTGAACCAGATGTATCACTTTATAATTCGAAATCAGAAATCTCTAAAATACGCAAAATTTCTTCACTAGATAGAACAATTTGATGCAACATGATAGAAAACATCTGTCATTGACAAAAACACATGATCACACTAATAAATGAATAGCATGAGAAAACAGCATGTTATATCTCTATCTAAGGAAATGGGAGACATATGCTAATAACTCGCATCCGGTATATGCAACATACATCTGGCACAATTAATAGTCCTGTAACCATTTCTGGGAAACAGTGTACATGTGAGTGTAAGTCCTAGAGAAACATTTCAAAACAAAATATATTAGGATCACATTGACCCCTCCCGCTTACCTTGGTATGTCATATCAAATTCATAAGAAAAACTAAAAACTGGACTATTTCAGTACATCGTTGTTTAGAGGACAGTAGAATAATAAAAGATGAGTAATTTCCAAGGGAAAATCATAAAAGCATATACTGCAGATATTGTATGATAGCAAAATGAGGTAGTGGTCAATTTGACCCCAACTGTCGTTCTAGCATTAAAAAAAAACAACAATGTAATTATGGTCAGATGGTATTATCTACAACACTGACTGAGATTATTCACATTCTCTACAATTCTTAAATAGACTGCACAACTGCAAAGAAATTTCTATGCACATACTGGCAAGTTTCTGGAAATAAGCAAATTCTAACACACACAGTGGCGGCACTAACGAAACAGGGGCCCCCCGCAAAACTAATTAGGGGGCCCTATAAAAATGGTTAAATTTTGTATACGTAAGTTATAGTAAAACACTCAAATGAGTTTCTATTTACATGTGTTTCACAACAATGGTTTGTGAATACTTTCTCGTCTATCACAAAGCGTTTGCAATTTGCAAAGGATGTTTTACACGTGTACAAACTCTTAAAATTCATTGTTGCTAAATAGACAAAGTTCTATACAAACTATTAAAAAAACCAAAATAAAAAGAATGATTTATTTTTACGTCAAAGATCTAAATTCAGACTACGAAACAGTACCGCACACAGAGTGGTAAAAATTTATTATTTAAAAACGAATATCAAAGTAACATTCTAGCTTTTTTCAAACATTTAAATTAGTTTGTAACTGAATTTGTAAAATTCTTGAATATACTCTATACAAGTTCTCCTTAAGTCTAATCCAATTCAATAACACTCGAACTCAAGTAATGTACAATATTTACAGATGAGGATCAACCAAAGTTCACTGTTTTCCTAAGCCTAGTCTTCTTTTTTTAATAGCTAAGAACTTTTCAACCACTTCGTTGATACTAGTTTTCTGTATCTCACATGCTCAATGCTTAACAGTGCCAAGTCACTCAACCGAGTTTGGGCCATGGTACTTCTTAAGTATGACTTAATTTAATTAATTTAAGTTTTGAAAAGCTTCTTTCCGCTGTAGCTGTTGTGACAGGTATGGTTAAATAAAGCTGCAGTTAAGTCTGGGAGGCAACTCATAAGGCAGCTGTTTTCTTCAACCAGTAAATTCATCATTTCTCGAATTCTTTTCTTGTGTACAATTTCTTTGGCCATCAGAGCTTTGAAGGATATTACTTGGTCAGGCAGTGATGTGGAAAGGTCACCAGGATACACATTTACCAGAGCCTTACTTTTCTCCACTATTGTCTCTTGTGAGAGGTTTACTAAATTCTGAGGCGTCAGGAATGAAAACCTATCATCAATGCAATGCAATCCTTCGAATCTCATTTGTAGCTGAGCTATTACAATATCTAGTGTTGCATTGAAAACTTTTACTTCAAATGATTTCATTGGGTCGTCAATTCTATGGTCAACTGATAATTCAACAAAGAAGCGTTTTACAACTCGTTTACGCTTATTTTTCATGTTACAAGTTATGTCCCATGACTGGGCCAACTGGGGCCCCCCATGAGGGTCGGGGCCCCCCGCGCCGCGGGGTCTGCGGGGGCCTTATTGCCGCCACTGAACACACGTCAATATATCTGAAAAGTAGTCAAGTTGAAAACTTCATTTCAGAAGCACAAAAGTTGATTAATATTGTCCATATCTAACTTAATAACAATAAAATAAGATGTTGTGCAATATGATGGTCCCAACAAATCTCTTTCCTGAAAATTTCTCTACAAATGTTCTGGCTTAACCTCTTAAAATTAACACTACCCTAATTACAACTGAGAATAATATTAAATTACAATTCTTTTGTAATTTTAATACATAGCTGGTAATTTGTAACTGACAGTTATTCTTATTTTAATGTATTTTTATTGACTTCCTGATAAATCAAAGAAAATAATTTTGGAGTGTATTAAATCTAAAATCAGTGATGCTGAATAATAATGAAACCACAAAAGTTTATGAGTGAGATAACACACTTGGTCACTGTCTTCAACTTTTGCTAATTCCATACACACATAAATTATAAAATTCAACTAAATAAATGGCTGAAAACTGTAACTCTAATGTGTACTATGGTAAAGGCATAAAAGAAAAAAAAAACAAGTTTTAATATACATTTCTCGCCAAGACCCTGACCATGGTGGCAAGACCTTTGCTTAACCTCTACACCTTGTGATAGAAGATGATTGGAATAAGAAGAAGAAAGAAAAAGAATATACATTTCTCAGATTTATGGAACAGGGTATTTTCAAAGAGGATTAACAGAAGAAAAACAAAAGTGATAAACTATGTAGGATTTTAAACTGAAATTTAACTATGTAGGAGAGAAGGAAGGAAAGAAATGATGATTTAAACTGAATACATAACATCAATGGAAGTGAAAATATCAAAGTTACATCTGAGAGTGACAAAAGATGTGGAAAGACAAGTTTAAGTAAGTCAGAGAGAGGATAAGAAAAAACATTAAAACTCTATTAGATTATGACAAGTTCATAAAAAGACAAGGAATTATATAAAAATAATTGTGAAGATATTTACATCAATTTACAGACACACTACCTTTTTATATGTGAGCCATATAATAAATACGTGGGTGCTATTTAACAAATAGGAAACCATAATACAGATTGTATGGATGAAGTAACTGGGAAGAGTCCTAGTAGTTACAAACAGAGAGAATAGGAAATTAGAATAAATTTATACCTGAATTTGTGGAAGGAAGCTAACTGAGTTGACAGGGACATCTACAGTGTATAGAACAGACAATGCCAGTTAACCAAATACAGGATGCAAGCACCCTGATAGAGGGGTCACATTCCAGTTACAAAAACAACTGTATTCAACTTTATCAGTCACGCATCCAGTGAAAGGACTTTTTAATAAGTGAAAATTAAAAAGTGTGTACAGAAATGTTCTGAAACAAGACTCTCTGAATCAATTTAGCCTTTTCTTCTTCTTATTATTATTATTATGTGTTTCCAGATTGTTCTCTGATTACACGATGTCTCCTGTAGATCGTCTCTGCTACCGCCCAATATGAGTTGTCGTTCAGTATTGCGTCCCTACCAAATCCCCTCAGTCTTGGCACTCCTCGGATGTCCGTCCAGCAATCCACCAATATGTGCTGTATGGTCTCCTCATGCAGATGACACAGCAGACAGGTAGCTGCCTGGGTCAGGTTGAATCTGTATAAGTATGACTGGGTCACAATATGGCCAAGCCTTCCTCTGGAGCCGAAAGTTTGAACGCTCCTAGGGATGTTTCTATATATGGAGACATCCCGTGCACTGACTTGCTGTTTGTATGTTGAACCTTTGGTGGAGTTTAAAAATGCGTTCTTCCATGTCTCCATGAGTCTTCTGCTGAAATCTGAAGTAGCAGCCGGGAGTGATATTACACTTTCCTCCAGTGGCAACTGTATAGTTGCGTCCTTAGCCATCCTGTCCGCTTTTTCATTACCGGCAATATCTACGTGGCCGGGTATCCATTGTAAAGTTAACTCAATTTTGCTGCCTTCCAGTTTTTTGATTATGTGGAATATGTGAACTGTTCTGAAATAGTATGCTGATGGTTTATATTGTTGCAGCAACAGTAGCGCTGCCTGTGAATCTGTGAAGATACATACAGGCCGTGAGGCGAGTGATGAAACTGTCTATGCGCGTAGGAGGGGAGGTAGCAGGTTGGGGAGGAAGCTTCCCCTCCCAGAGCCGGTGGCTATTGTTGTACTAGCTACCCGCCGAACATCAGCCCGTACGATGCCACTGACATCCTATACTACAAAAACATTTGGAGATTTAATTTCATCCAGAGGACTTTTCTCGAAAGTTCAAGTGTTTTGTTGTATCTTTATTTACAAGTATCTAAATTTATTAAAAATGTATACAAAAATATTAGAATTAACCCACACACCACTGACAAACAGAGTTTCGATGGTTCTATTGTTTGTCCTTTTAGTGCCCCGTACAGGCATTGAAGATAACAGAAGTGGACAACCGGTACTTAATACAGTTTTAAAATATTAAAACTGCTTTAAAAGGTATAGAAAGAAGACATTCTAAAGATTCATTTTCATGTATAAGCAATGAATGATAGTGATGATTTTATTTAATTTCTTTAATAAAAAACCGCGTTTTCGCAGATACCTTTTGTATAAACTTATAACTTTTTTCTTTTGACTTTCTGAACTAATTTTTTTACATATCCTTGTATGGTAATAAACTGGCAATATATGTTTATTACCGAATTTGTCATAAATATTTCTTAGAACTGATTAGTATGCTTTAAAATTTACGTCATTTTTGCAAAACTTGTTCAAGTGAAACTTTATTCATTGTAATTATTCACATAAGATTACGAAAATGTATGCTTAATAAAATTCTTATACTTGTTCTTAACATTAGGTTAAGAAATGTTTTTATAAAATAAATGGTATGCGACTAATTAAGTTGTTAAAAATATCAGGTGAAGCAGTATAATAAGTAATTGTGTTACAAAATTTATAAAAAAAACATGTTTATTATTTACACAGAATATTTACACATTAAAATTTACTAATAGCATTGCGGAACATTTTAAAAGCAAAAAACATACAGTTTGTCATGTCATACACTTACACGGTCGAGTCAATTGGGCTTTAGTCTAGTTCTTCTATTCCACTCATTTTCTTCGCTGGCAACTGAATCATTGTCACTGTTGTCACTGTCACTATCACTGCTATCATCCACATGTATAACAAAATGCTCAGTCGCTTGGTCGATAACATGTTCACGGGTCAGATAGTCCTCTTCTATTTTCTTCACATGTTCACATTGCTTCTTCCAGTCTTCCTTGTAGCGGGTCATTTTTGGGTGTTTTTATTTTTAACGGTTTGGGGTATATAAATAGATTTTTACTTATTTCGTTTTCGGGCGGACTGGTATAATAAACTTGTAAAACTGTAATTGTATTGTGCAACGTTATTTTCCAAGCAACAGCACGAGGTTGAGAAACAGCGTTTGGAACAAAGGCGACGCGCAATTTCAGTGGTGTAACACGGCAGAGGAATGCGCACCTCCACCAAAATTCTAAGAACTTTGCAAGTGTGTCGACGCACAGGCGCGAATACCCACGCAAGCACGCTCAAAAGGACGCTCTCGGCAAAACTCAAGATGGCCAGAGAGTGAAATTTTCATCGTTCCGTTGGATTCACTACGGAAGTGTCGTTTAGACCAAGCCCACTTAAATGACGTCAGCCAATGCCTACAGAAGATCATATGCGGCATTGACTCAAAAAAACAACATGCAGAGCATGGGCTGAAGCTTCGGCGACGACGCCCAAGGCAGTGAGTTCCAGTGTTGAAAACTGTGGAGAGGGAACAGAGAACAACTTTCTCCCCAGTGCCTCTTACCTACCGACCGCATGCGGTTCATCGAAATTTCAGTAACAGTTTTTTTTTTAGGTCGGCCGACCTCACCGTTAACAGTTGTAATGTATCAACAATAGAATTTCATGGGATCGCGGTCCATACATCAAGTGGAACCGAGTAAAGTATTTTTCGGACACTGAGAAGTAAAACATTTACTAAAACGATGAGTGCGCACGCGAACATGTGGCCGTGGGTTCAAGTTAAGGGTTGGGAATTTTATTCTAAATGTTAATGGGTTAAATAAATTTTGTGTGTGTTTGTATGGGTGAAATATTGCAGGCTGGGCAGTCTGAATGAAATAGATTAAGGTAAGATAGTAGAATAAGATAGAATAGTAATGGCACTAATGTAATGAATCACAAGATGAAGAAATTATTACAAAGTTATTTTATATACAGAAGTACGGTATATAAAATTTGTTGAATTTTAAATGATTTAAAAAATAAAAGTAAAATTAAATTCTCTTCAGTAAAAATGTGTCAGAATAATTATTTCGTAACCTCACACTGTTTCTGATCTCGCTTATAGAACTCTGGGGGGGGACCCTTAGGAATAACGGTGAGTACAAGTGAATTTAAATGTATAAATAAGCGAGTTTTTGTACAAATGGCGCCCGAACAGGGACATTATATAAAATAATTATATAAATAAGCCAGAACTCAGAAACAGAGTGGGTAGCGAAAGAATAAAAAAGACGTAAAAATAAGGTTATGTTGTAACTACACGTGGTAGAAAATTTTACAATAAGTTTAGATATAATATGAATATGTAATATTTATTATACGAAAACATTTTTGAAAGAAATAGAAATATTTAAACAAAAATTAAAATGGCAGATAATAACAAAATAATAAGAATGATGCAAGCGCTTTTTAATGCACAGAATAATAAGTTCGATGAGAAATTTAGTAACTTAGATGAGAAATTTAGTAACCTAGATGAAAAATTTAGCGAACAGAAAAATGAAATTAGAAAAATCCAGAATAATCTTAACGTAAAATTCAATGAAATGAAAAACGAAATTCAGGAACAAAGCTGTATTTATGATAAGAAATTGAGTGAAATAGAGACGCGGTTAGGCGAAATAGCATTAGAAAATGAGAAAGTCATAGACAAATTAAAATCAAACAAAGATAACGGGGTAAGTAGTAGTGGAAATGATAATTTAAATAATGAGTTGACAAGTAATAACAATGATAATACAAATAAAAATGTGGTGTTAGAAAATGATTGTGTAGGTGTTGAGAGTGATAACGTAATTGTCGAAAGAGTAGAAGTTAATAAGATGTTTGTGTGTGATAAATCAGAGAAAGAGAGTAGAAAGAATTTACAGTTAGAGTGGATGCAGGGGGTAGATTTTTCCCGTAATGTTGTAGTGGGGGGTGAAGAAATGGCTTCACGTGAGTATTTGGAAGAGTATAAGTTTGCAGATAAAGTTCCCTTGGTTTTTTGTGCACTTCATAGGTGGTGCCATAATGATGAATTAGTATCTCCTGCATATTTTGAGAGAGAGTGTGTAGTTTGGTATGATGGTGAGAAATGTTTTGAGAGAGAGAGAAAGAGAGAAATAGAGGTATTTAAAGTAAAGAGAAATTATGAAGAATTCGTAGAAAGGTTAGAGTTAGAGAGAAATAATAGTAATAATGAGTACCTACCTTACAGCGAAACTGAGATAGCAGTAGATGATGATAATATAACTCACCTGATTTTAACAAAATATAATAACGGCGACAGGACCATGCTCGAGCGTGACCAGGTATATGAGGGAATAATATGGAATAATCATATTAATTCAAACGATATTGTAGAAGAATATGACAAGACAGGTAATCATTATGTTTATAATCATGAGATTATGTATGTAATTGTAAATGACTGGTATAGTCATAAGATTAGACTATTATTTGATGATATGGGGTAATTGTGTATTGTTTATTGTTCATGAACATTTAATGATATGGATAATATGGTTTTGAAGTGCATTATCTTATGGAACGATTTGGGGTTAATGATAACAGATGATAAGTTGGACTGTATATTCTTTTATGTGTTGATGTCATTATGTTAAATGTATTTGTGTATTACATTATGGTATACTATGTGTTAGGTAAACAAGGTATGTATAGTAGAAAGTGATAACATTAATTATCAATTAAATCGAATTTGCAATTAACCAGTATGAATTAATAATAATTACAAAATTCGACAGACTAATTAAGTGATGAAAATAATTGTGAACTGTTAAATAATTGAATTAAATAATTGAAAATAATTACTTAATTAAGGTCGTATAAAAGAAAGTTTGAGAATGAAGTTAAATGATTTTATGAAATTGAGATTCTATGATGATTGGTAGATGACTAAACAGGTAACACGTTCAAATGGAGGTATATTATTGTAAGGAGAGAAGTGATGAATTTTTTAGTGTTATATCAAGGTAAAATGTGGAAAATAGATTTTGGGTGATAATGAAATAAGGCAGGTGAGTTAAGTAGAATTAAAGTTAATGGGAGTGAAAGAGAATAAGAATTTGAAATACAGGTAACACACAGAGATAGTGTTAGATATTTAGGGACACACAATGCTACAAATTTGAAATTGTATTGGTCCGCATAGGAATTTTACCAGGATTGTTGTTAATTATTATTGTATGAATGAAATTTAATCTGATTTTATATGTTTACAGAAGGGAGTCTCCCCCATTTTCGGGCGGTCACGATCTTACCCGTCCTGGCCGTGGTATTCGGAACTTGGAGGCGGGCCATGGTTGGAGGATCTTCCTTCGGGCGGTGAACGCAACGATGGTCCGGCTCCACCAAAACTGGTTAAAATTAGAAAACTCACAACACTTTGAACGGGGAGGGGGACCCATAGTTTCGTGGAAAGGTAGTATATATATATATATATTTTTTTTCTTTCCTTTTTTCACGAAATATTTTAGTTTTATTTTAGAAATTGTAAAATGAAACAACCAAATTTTTGTAATTTGAATACTTAAATTTTCAAATAATTGTTTTCCCTCAGAAAACAACACAAATGTATTTTATTTTGATGTAACTGTATAAGATGATTCATTGTGGTACTTATTATTTTGTCAGAAAGAAAATGTTAGTGAACAGTGAAAGATTGGACTTGCAGAAGTGTCTATGTGAAAAAAAAAAAAAAAGAGAACTTGTTATTATACAAGATTAAAGGGTAATTTTAGGGGGTTGATTGGTGCAATGAAGTGATAATAACAATGGGGTGTTGAACTGTATTTGTAGAAAGATTAATTTCATTTATTAAGTAATTAGTTAGTTATTAAGTGGCTATTGTGGGGGTTGCCTGTGCTCTCACAAGTAGCGAAAAGGGTTGGGGGTAGCAGTGAGTGTTACCTCCATCGGAGGCCAAACTGGCGATACATGTGCGGCACACCTTATCCGTGTAAAGTAAAAATTTTACACACAATAATAAATAACGTGTCGCACATAATGGTATTGATGTGAAACAGGCAGTGAAGTAAACGTTTAGATTTCCTCGACTTTTCGGGCGGTTACTGTCTTACCAGCACTAACCGTGGTTTTGGCTAGCGGCCAGCTATGGTCATATCAAGTCCCTTGACCATAGCTGACTTGAAATTGGTATATATTTGAAATTCAATGGGGGGACATTAGAGGAAATCTCCGGAACTAGGGAACAGCGGCTGCCACTCTGTTCGAGGAGGAACAGCAAGACCGGTGGCAGATCCGTTTTAAGGGTGTATGCGTATTAACAAGAACATGTTGATGTTCACAACTTTTAAACTTAACAGTGGAAGCAGAGACACGGAGAGGTAAAACCTACTCCAAAATATACAGTCTGTGGAAGCGAAAGGGCGAGACAGTCCTCCATAATTCGAAATAGAGTGTGTGGCTGGGAGGTGACGTAAAGGAGTCACGAATTTAACATTTTATGATGTAAAAGTTTTGCTTATTCAAGGTTTAATCCAATCAAAAATGCTTGTGCTCTGTCCACATAATTATATGCGCAGACTCGTAAATTAAGGTGTTCATGCTATAATTTTAAGTGTATTATTTTATTGTTGTCTATTAGATAAGCGTTGATAAGAATATGTAATTTTATTATGTGTGTATTTGTTTAAGCCAATAAGTAAATCGTCTGGCAGGTTAACATAAGCATCAGAATCAGAAAAAAGGGGAAACAATGAGGTGAGAAGGGAGAATGAATAAAAATAAATATGTGTATTCCATGCAAACTGTTCAATTTTGATATGTGTTTTTATTATGTTAGGATATCAGCTGATCAGCAATAACGTCACTGGTATATTGGTTTGTAAATGTTTTAAGTAATTGATGCTCAATGTAATGTTTGAGGTATTACAGACGTTTTAATGTAATGATAAAAAATAATTTGATAATGAGAAATGAAGTAACGAGTGGTGAAATCAAATAAAAGAGAGTTTTTGGGTGATAAATATTTTAGGTGACATATAGATCTGTCAAAGTTAAAGTTGAATTAGTAGAGATGATATAAGGTAATGTTGTTTGGTTTATACATGTTATAGTATTTTTTTTGAGAAGTATTGATGTTGACACAGTAGTAGTGAGTATATGTAGAGATGAGTAATGTGAATTTGTTTGTTTGATTAATTCAAACCAATATTTGAACAATTTTAATAAATGTTATTTAATAAATAAATTTAATACAATTTTTTTTAATGAATAAATTTAAATTTTTTTTTGAATTTTAAAATTTTGAAAATTTTAATTTTTTTTGAAAAAAAAAACGTGATTTTTCGCCTGCCAGCGAATGACTATTTTAGATAATGATTTTTATTATGTGTGCATTAACCATGTTTATTTTATTGTATTGCATTGTATTGGTAGAATATAAGTGGTTCTCATGTTAGAGTAAGGATGTGTTTATATTATTAGAAATGTCTAGGTTAAGTCGTTTGAAACAAAAAATTAGAAAAAACAAGGAAGAGAATTTTTTGGTAAAAGATTTTTTTTTTGAATTTTAAATTTTTTAAATTTATAATAAATTTTAAAAGAAAATTTTATTTTAATGTGTTAGGGTATCATGTAACGTGAGTGTGTGTGAGCCCAGTATCTGCTAAAGGCAGCCCAGCTTGCAAAAAAGGGGATCCATATCGGCGGAGGAGCTGGGATAATTTTAGCCAGGGATTGAGGATTTTTGGGGTAGCGTGTTAGAAGGCGAGGCGCGCTGTGGTGCGAGTCTGATCGATTTCTCGGTGTTGGGATCTCTTATAGAGAAGTCCAGTGATCTCGTTCAGATGAGTCCATGGTCGCTGAGCCAGGGGGGTCGTGTACCCATGAGGTTAAGAACCAGGGGGTTGTTGGCACCAGTTCCTCACCGGTCCTCTTCGGGGTTATCGATGAGATTTCTTCTGTCGTGGACAGCAGAATTCTCATCGAGGGGGTATTGTAGCGGGTCATTTTTGGGTGTTTTTATTTTTAACGGTTTGGGGTATATAAATATATTTTTACTTATTTCGTTTTCGGGCGGACTGGTATAATAAACTTGTAAAACTGTAATTGTATTGTGCAACGTTATTTTCCAAGCAACAGCACGAGGTTGAGAAACAGCGTTTGGAACAAAGGCGACGCGCAATTTCAGTGGTGTAACACGGCAGAGGAATGCGCACCTCCACCAAAATTCTAAGAACTTTGCAAGTGTGTCGACGCACAGGCGCGAATACCCACGCAAGCACGCTCAAAAGGACGCTCTCGGCAAAACTCAAGATGGCCAGTGAGTGAAATTTTCATCGTTCCGTTGGATTCACTACGGAAGTGTCGTTTAGACCAAGCCCACTTAAATGACGTCAGCCAATGCCTACAGAAGATCATATGCGGCATTGACTCAAAAAAACAACATGCAGAGCATGGGCTGAAGCTTCGGCGACGACGCCCAAGGCAGTGAGTTCCAGTGTTGAAACTGTGGAGAGGGAACAGAGAACAACTTTCTCCCCAGTGCCTCTTACCTACCGACCGCATGCGGTTCATCGAAATTTCAGTAACAGTTTTTTTTTTAGGTCGGCCGACCTCACCGTTAACAGTTGTAATGTATCAACAATAGAATTTCATGGGATCGCGGTCCATACATCAAGTGGAACCGAGTAAAGTATTTTTCGGACACTGAGAAGTAAAACATTTACTAAAACGATGAGTGCGCGCGCGAACATGTGGCCGTGGGTTCAAGTTAAGGGTTGGGAATTTTATTCTAAATGTTAATGGGTTAAATAAATTTTGTGTGTGTTTGTATGGGTGAAATATTGCAGGCTGGGCAGTCTGAATGAAATAGATTAAGGTAAGATAGTAGAATAAGATAGAATAGTAATGGCACTAATGTAACGACTCACAAGATGAAGAAATTATTACAAAATTATTTTATATACAGAAGTACGGTATGTAAAATTTGTTGAATTTTAAATGATTTAAAAAATAAAAGTAAAATTAAATTCTCTTCAGTAAAAATGTGTCAGAATAATTATTTCGTAACCTCACACTGTTTCTGATCTCGCTTATAGAACTCTGGGGGGGGACCCTTAGGAATAACGGTGAGTACAAGTGAATTTAAATGTATAAATAAGCGAGTTTTTGTACATCCTGAGTGATTTGGGCGAATTTCTCGGCTGCAAGCTGGAGGACGGCTTGCAGACACAACTTGACATTTTTTTGTTTTATGTAGTCTTTCACTGTAGCCCATATTAACTCAATTGGATTCAGATCCGGATGGTAGTCTGAGTACAGAATGACCGTGCTGGGCTAAGATTGCATCAATCTTGTAAATTTTTAACTGAGGTTTCTTCAGTTTAATTAGTGAGTATAACTGGGGCTTAAGCATACTTTCACAATAAGGAATTCCATTGTCAGTCAGCCATTTTTGCATGTCTTGTTTCTTCCACGATGAGGTTGGCGCCGGGTTGACCTATTTGTTATGATACGGCGCATTATCGATAACTAACACACTGTTAGGCTTCAGGTTTGGGATAAGTTGTTCCTTGATCCACTTCTCATAGTTATCGTAGTTCATGTCCCCGTGGTAGTCTCCCTTTTTTAATCCAGACTTGAACATTAATAAACCGTTGGCTACAAATCCCTCCTTGCCTCCTGCGTGTAAAACAATTACTCGTGATCCTTTGCTGACTGATTTCTTTAGCCCGCCAACTGTGCTGTCCATCCAGGTTTTCTCAGTCGTTGTTGTACTATGGAAATATGTTTCATCCATGTATACGATCTGCCTCTTTTCTTTCCTATATCTGTCAACATTCACCAAGTAGTTTAACCTTAAATTTCGGATATCGCTTTTCTCAACAAGTAATTTTCTGTTGGATTCTGTTTTCTTCCAGCGGAAACCTAATTTTTTTACAACCTTCCGGACACACCAAACACTTCCTTTGAAATCTATTCTTGGATTTCGTTGTCCATGACGTGTCCGTTACTTAACTAAATAAGGTGAAAACCGGTTCAGGTTGTAAGGTAAAACTTAATGTTTTTACTTATAAAAAACTTTGTGTTCCGAGTCGTTAATGTAATAGTTGTATTTTGAAATCTATTTTATCCTTTAATACACGTAGTATTCCTTTGAGAGTAGGCCTTTCACCCTCACTTAGATGAAATTCATGAATTGTCTTGCGGATTAAAGATAAGTCGAAATCATCGAATGTAGTTTTCAAATTTTTTCTAGGCCTCTTTTTTTCTTGGAGTACTGAACTTAGGCGATGATGTACCGGACTTTTTATTATGCTCATTGACAATTCTTCTAACACTTCTAAAAGATACACCGCAAGCAGCGGCCACTTTAGTTTGTAAAGCTTTTTCACTTAAGCTGCCATTTTCTTTTTTCATATAATCGTAAACATTGTGAATAATCTGCCTGCTCTGGCTGTGGATCACTTTTCTCTCAACAGACTTACTTGCTGACATTGTATGATGTGACGATGACGGCCCAGACATTTCAGAAAGGCAATAACACAATCACCACGCATGGAGACCTAAGCCAACTGATGGGTTGTTGTCCCTAGCTGCTGTCCCGTCTTTCTCTATACGCATTCTTTCTCTTTGCCACTGTGCACCACCAAGACAGTTTCATCACTCGCCTCACGGCCTGTACTTTTTTACTGTGTAAGGTGAAGCAGCAGGTCAGTGCTGCATTGATTGCCAGAAGCTTAGTGTCAACTCTTGAACAGGAGTTGGGTGGTACAAGGAAGGATTCCTGCATACTAGGAATGAAATATCCTGCCCCTGACCTCTTTCCTTGTGTATCCAGTGATCCATCCATATAGATATGGACATATTGGTTGTAGTTTTCCGCTATTATTTGTTGTGCTATAGCACGCAGAACTAATGGGTCAGTGTTTTGTTTTGTTACACTGTCTTCTAATGTAGTTCTTATTGTTGGTTGCATCCACTGCCAAGGGGGTGTTTCATTTAGCCTTTTAAGTACCGAGTTTGATTTATTATGAGATTTAGCTTGAATTACGGTACTGATGACTTTTTTCTAAACAACACAAAAAGAAGGCCAATTTAAATGTATATTTTTAACTTCCGTACTATTCTAAGAGTTTCACAATAAAAACTGGATTTTTAAATATTTTTGAATTTAAAAAAAAAATAAAGCCTCTTTCTTTGTTTTTTCTTACACCCTTAATATGCATTACCTACTCTTTAAATGCTTTCTCTGTTTCAATGTAATAAGGTACATTAGAGCGGAATACAAATTTCAGTATTCCTTACCATATAAAATTTTAAGAAAATATTGTAAAATAATTGTTATTTTTCAACATTCTGAGACTGAAATTATAGTAGTGCATATATAAGATGCCATTATTAAAACAATAAAAACAAAATAGAAATTATTATTGTAGGGGTGTAGAATTAATATTTCGATGTTAAACATTCTGAAAGGGGAGCCCACTAAAAAGAATTTCTCATTAAGCATAACGAAAATTGATTACATACCCATAAACAATTCAGTTGTCTGCAGTTTAGTTTTGACAACACTTAAAGAAACAGTTATTACAATCAATAAAATATTAACATGATGATGATGATGGTGGTGGTGGTGGTGGTGGTGGTGGTGGTGGTGGTGGTGGTGGTGGTGGTGTAATAATCAATATGAATAATAATCATCACAATCACATTTCCGCCACAAAAGTTAAATATTTTAACAAACTACTCTTGTTAGAATAAAAGCTGATGACTACTGACAACATACCGAATTAACAGCCTCCAATGACTTTTAAATGTTATTTCTCTGCCAAAAACATTTTCCTAGAATAGACCATTCAAACTCACAGCTGCTATGTTCTAGCCTATATTTTGCACTTCCACTTTCATTTTGACACATGCAGTATAAAACGCACGCGTGCACGTGCGCGCGCGCGCACACACACACACACACACACACACACATAAGATATTTAGTATTTCTCATACATATAAACTGTCAAATTCAGTGAAGGTCCATAGTGTTTCCTGGAGCTTGTATTTTAATTTGAAAAATGATATGAAATCTTAATAAATACAGTATACAGTATATTCACTAGTATTAACTACTTTGTTTTAAAGTAATTTCATGATAAGTTGAACCAATAAAATTTGTTAATTATAAATATACCTATAAACTAAAAACAAATACATTCAATTAAACTATTACACAATTAAACAATTATATAAAGTGGTGAACACGCGTTAATCCAGCTGTGCAACCCTACAATCGCACATCTTACCCTTATGTATCTTTTCAAAAGGTAATACATCTTTACTCAAACAGATAATTAGAAATTATTCACAACACACAACCACCAATGAGAGGTATGAAACAGACTGGTCCTACTGCTACTCTGATTACTAACAGTGTAAGTATGCAAGGAATGTAAAATTACAAAAAATAAGAAAATGCAAAAGTAATCATGAGCACTGCCAATATGTCAAACATCTGTATGTTTTCATAATTCTAGCCTCCAATATCAGTCTTCATTTTAAATCAGTCCAATTTCTCATGAAAAAAAAACAACATCAAAACTACGTAAGTACTGTATTTCTAAAACATGTATCTGAATAAGTTCAGGGTAAAATTTTCAAATTTTCAAGAGCATCCAGTAAAGATTATTAATTTTATATTGGTGTTAACATGTTTTTATATGCTTTACTGATTCATTATTCCCTCCATGAGAAATTATACAAACAACAATGTAAACATAAAAAAACAATATACTTCTCACTCTACTGAACTGGATTTAAAAAAAAATAGTTATTTGACTGCCATTCAAATTTATTTTAATATTCTGTTCACAAGTAAAAAAAATAACCAGAACTGACAATATGTAAAGAAGAGGATACCAAATCAGTGATGGGGAAGGCCACAGGAGGAGGATAATTTAGTGACAGAGGAAAAATAATCATATTGAAAATTATGGTTACTACAGTTGCTCTGTCTTAATGTCCAATATAATTTGTGTGTGTGTGTGTGTGCATGTGTGTGTCCATTCCTTTTAAACCTAACCGTCTTTCTCATTCACACTTGTGGGCCAGTTACACACCCTTATTTTAAAAACATCCAATTAGTCCTATGCAATTTAATTCTTAATCTTATCTATCTGTCCTCTATCATTTACTTCTTAATTATGTTATAAAATATTTCTTCATTATCAAATTTAATTTTAGTATTAATTAAATTGTCTAACCCTTTTTCTCTTTCTTTCAATATTTCTAACTCCTCCCTAAGCTTCCTTTCAACTGTGTTATTTACTACTTTTACAATTTCGTAGTATTCCACAGGATTAACAAACTTATGGTTGTCTTCTATGAAATGTCTTGCATATAACGAATTCGTTGTTCTATTACCTCTCCACGTTTGTGGTCAGACAACCTGCATACGAATTTTTGTCCTGTCTCACCTAGGTACACTTTGTTGCAGTCTTTACATTTTAATTTATAAATTCTGCTTTTCTGTAATACTGGGATTTTTTCCATATTTTTATTCTTTATCTTATCAAATACCATTTCACATTTTTTTAATAGCTATATCTACTCCGTATTTATTAAAACATTTTATAATTTTTCTAGTATGTGAACCTATGTATGTCAATGACCCTGCATAATTCTTTTGTTCTGGTTCTATTTTAGCTTTTTGTATGTTAACACTTTTCATAACTTTATCCACTATGTTGGTGTTATAGTTATTATTCCTTACAATTCCCTTTATCGTTTTTAACTCCCTATCTTTTGATTCGGTCTCTTTTAAACACTTTTGAGCTCTATAACAAAATGAATTGATTGCCGCCATTTTATATCAATTTCATATATTACATTTCATACAAGACAACCATAAGTTTGTTAATCCTTTGAAAGACTATGAAACTGTAAAAGTAGTAAATAACACAGTTGAAAGGAACCTTAGGGAGGAGTTAGAAATACTGAAAGAAAGAGAAAAAGGGTTAGACAATTTAATTAATACTAAAATTAAATTTGATAATGAAGAAATATTTTATAACATAATTAAGAAGTAAATGATAGAGGACAGATAGATAAGATTAAGAATTAAATTGCATAGGACTAATTGGATGTTTTTAAAATAAGGGTGTGTAACTGGCCCACAAGTGTGAATGAGAAAGACGGTTAGGTTTAAAAGGAATGTACACACACACACACACACACACACACACACACAACACTGAAACACAAGGAATTTGCTAGAAAAATATGTAACTGTCCAGATGGAGGTGACAGGGCTCAGAGGGTGGGGAAGGGACATTTGAATTATAGCTTGTTGTGTGTGAGCAGGGTGGGGTGAGGTGGGGGTGAAGGGTTGGTTTTCATGTCTGTTTGTTCATTTCCGATCTGACGATGAGCTGTGAAGCTTGAAAGCGCTAATCGGAATAATTTTTATATAGTGGTGTGCAACAGTGATAGTTCTGCTTGTGATTTTAACCACTAACACAACTTTCTTCATTAAACTTCTTTTAACTTTTTGAGTTTTCTGGGTCATTTCTGTAAATTTCAAAACTAATTACGTTTTTTTTTGCCCAAAAGGCACATTCATGTATAATGTGCACCTTATTTTAACATGATAATGTTTTTAGGCTGGGAGTCATTCCACAAAAAACGTCATTGAAAAACGTGATGCTTCCACACTTTCGATTCCCCACAGTCTAGAAATTTGATATGTAAACGCATCAAGACAGAAATAATCGCTGCTGACATTGAGTTTAGCAAACGTTTTAGTGAGAATAAATTTGGTTTTATATGCTCTGTTTGTGATCGTCTGTGGTTTAGAAATGATTTACGTAATCCACCAAACGTAATCCACATTATACGTTTCAAAAGCCTAAAAACATTATCATGCTTCGATGTTTCGGTTTCGTCGAAATTCTTTGAATGCTTAGGTGCATAAATAGAGAGAGGGAGAGGGAGAGAGAGAGTTTTTATTGGATAATTTTTTGCCAAAATTATATATTAGAAGTATATTATTATGAGAAATAATTGACAGCATTCAGTAAATATATATGAAAATTTGTAGTTTAAATATAAAACAGACTGTGCAGAGAAGTGTTCCATACCAGCAATATGTTTAAACAAGCTTCTTTATTTGAAACATACAAAATAAAATTATTACAATTATCTTAAGATTCAGAACAACTCATGTCTTAACACAATTAGTAGAATTTGAGGTTTTTCATTACATAAATTTTCTTCAAATCTACTAAGAAATAATACATGCCAACCATGACTGGCACAAAATTGCATATTTGTGATCTCAAAACGTTGGGGGAATCAGCTATTGAACCTGTATAATTTCAGAAGTAACAGCAATAGCATCATTGTCCTTTTCTTTTATAAATTCAATACGTTACTTTTCTACCTCCAGAAACAAATGACCACAGCAGGGAAAGTGCATCCATTGCATTCAATTTCTGACCATTATAATCCAGCACATATACTAAATTTATGTGATGTAGTCTGATCACCACTTTCTTCTAAGTAATTACATTTTGCCTATGTATGATGATCATTATGTTCTCCCACTCTTTATAAATACACAATCTGTTATTAACAACTAGAATGAACTAATGTAGAAATAATATACTAATAAGAATGAGGTACAGTAATTAAACAGGATTATACAAACATCAAATGTAAACTTTGTACTTAAATTATAAAATGATGACATTAAATACCCTTGACTTTTATTTTATGCTATTATAGTAAATTTCATCCTATGCCTATAAAGAAAAGTGTTATATTGAACTAATTTTGGAGCTAGATGATGAGAACCAAGATGCTTACATCAATTTTATGCATCGTCACTGGCCACCAAAAAGATTTTTTTGGCCAGAACACAGAAATGCTGGGAGAGAGGATAAGTGCTGGGTCCCTTTTACAAACATAATTTGCTGCACAGATGTACCTGAATTAAGTGCTCAGCTGGGCCGAATGGTTTTCAGACTATCCAAAAAAAAAGTATTCAGAATATTAATGCTGCCTGGCCAAGGAAAAATTAAGTTTCATATCAATCAAGAAGCACCTGTATATATTATAAATATCCTGTAATACCATTTAAGACTGAAAAGGTAAGCTAAGTCAACAAGCAAATACCTAAGCAAGTTATTATTTTTAAAATAAGGACAAATCTTCTTTAAAATCTATATTTTTACAGTTTTGACAGGTAGTTAGGCCTTGTTACACTGATAAGCCTAATTTTAACTGAAGGTTTTAGTATAGAAAAATGTAAGTATACCTTAAGTAAACAAAAATCCTCATTGGCCACACAAGATGTAATGGGGCGAATTAGGAGTAAAAATTTTTTTTATTCCATCAAACAAATGAGTGTAGCGTACGTTTGTTGGGTGACCTGATAATCATACTTGCATCTTAACGTTCGTGTTGCGGACCCTGGTAGAAGACTAAACAAGGTAGGTGGAAGATCAAATAATTCTATGTATTTCTATTTGTATTAAAATGTAATTAACGTTACAAAGATAGGGTACTAGGCAAAATATTTCAATGAAATATCAAATATAAATTTTGTACTTAAATTATAAAATGATGTCATTAAATACCCATAACTTTTATTTTATGCTATTATATTACATTTCATCCTCTTTCAAATGAGACCTTTTTCGGCCTCATAGGACCAGATAGAAAAAAGTTATAAACATTTACATAAAAGCCTGCACGAAGAAAAAAATTCAGAATTGCCAAATTTGAAGTGGAAAAACAAGTTTTATATGAGTCTAAATGTAATTTTTGACTTTATATTTGCAATCCTTGTGAAATTTCAAGTAAGTATTGTGAGTTTCATAACTTAATATTAAATAATAACCATATAACTAGAGTTTTTATTGAAAAGTGCCCTTTAGATCTCGCACGGTGACTAACAAATCGGATAAAAATGGATGTTTTCAAAAAATCATTTAAAAAAACTAAATCGAATTTGGCAAAAATAAAAAATAAGGATTGTTATATTTCTCCATAGATGATGTAAAAAAAATTTCATGAAAATCTGAGAGGGTGTACACTATCGTGGAACGAAAATGGCCTTTTTTTAATTTCTTTTTTTTTTAGTTTTGTAATAGTGGGGAAAAGTTGCCTTTTAGGTTCAAAAAGAAGGAAAAAAAATTTGGTTGCTATACTACAACATCTTGAGGTGCCGCAAAGAGCTTAAACTTTGTAAAAAAATTAAAAAAATTGAAAAATTATAAACTTTGATAAATTATTTTTTATGGTTTTCTCGTACATATAATGTTACAAAAGATAGTTGTAAATACACATATAAGCATTAGAATTGGAAAAAATTATTAATTACAAAATATAATAATAATAACAAAATATTTTTTAATGTCAAAAAGTTTGTATTTTTGCTAATTTTGAAACTTTTGCGAACATTTTCGTTGTTACAAATAGTAGTAAATAAGGTTGAAATAAAAGCTCGTCAAATCAATTATATATTTTTTTTATTAGAGCACACATAAAAAAATATCATAATACACTTTTAAAGACATTGAAAGTTCATTTTTTATGATTTAAAAAACCCTTAATAATTACAAATGTTACAGCTGCAAAATGTTTGTTTCTACTTCATTGACACATTAAACTGTTTTTTGTATCAAATTTTGGCATGTTCTCACGTGAGTCAATTTTTGCTCTTATATATCCTTCTCTTGCGATTGAACCACAGACATTTTGAGCCGATTCGGTCACCAGTTTCACAGCTATTTCCACTGCTTGCGTGTGACAAGGAAGCCGGGGAAAGTCGATAAGCGGGTCCACTTTACTATTTGGTTGAGCTTCAGATGTCTTCCATATAAAGTCTTTGAGAGAGTCAATGGAAACATGTTTTACCAAGGGGGGTTCAGTTACATCATTTTCAGCCCATGAGATCATGTCGATGAAATCCTTTGCGTCAAAGTTTATCTTTGGAACTTTAAACTTCCTGACTCCGCCTCTACTTTCTGTTCTTGCTTTTAAAACACGTCGTAAACCAAGTTCTCTTACATTTTTGCGCTCATCACATAGCATGGACAAAAGGAGATTTTCTGCAGCAGCAAAGTACCCATTTCTTTGAATAACCGGGTCTAGAACTTTCTTGAAATCATCAGAGAGATAGCATGAATATGAGATAAGCTTAAACAGATGTTTGGAAAGTACATGAAGGTTTTAACTTAATGTTAAACCACACAGGTGCATACACTTTCACAATGTACTCAGCCAGAGTCTTAAGGTTTTCAGTTGGATTTTCAGTTGCCACATACAATCTAAGTATACGGTTTGCTAATGTAAGCCACCTGGAGTGAGCAAGTTTTCTAGGGTTTCTTAAAGATAAATCTAGTGAGCAATTTCCACTTGATACAGCGATACACATATCCAATAAATACTTCTGATCTGTACTTAAATCATTTATGTTCTCCAAAAGAGGAAGGTTATTTTCAATTGGCAAGAAAGTAACCACAGGAAGATTAGCACAGTTTTCCAGCTGCTGACCTATTTCGCCTTTAAACTCATTGGGTCCCTTCATTTTACCATCTAAATGACAAAAAAGATGTCGCAAAGGTAGCTCATTTCCATGGAACAAACAAACTAACCATTGTAAAGGTCTTCCTATTTCATTTTCCATCAAAGAAATCACACCATTATTATGTCCAGTGTTTACAACGGTTCCATCAAAAGTTGTTCAAAAGTTGTTCGTTGTGTTCTCTATCTTCAAGAAACTCCAGTATACTGTCTGCTATGTCTTTTCCAGTGCCAGATTTAGGTGTTACGTGGCCTAAAAACTTTGAGTTTGGTTCCTCTATTAGTGAAACGTGCTCTTCTGAAATAACTTTTTTGTACAACTTAATTCCTTTCTTTTCTTGAACAATTGTTTTGTCTCATCTTCCATCAAAAAACAATCCTCTATTTTCGGTTATCTGATCATAAAGACTCATTAATGAGATCTCTTCGATTTTTTGATCTTACTCGTCTAATTTTCATCCTGTCTATTACTTTGGTTTTGTCTTCACCTGTGATTACACCCAAGTCCTGTAAAGCAGCACTAGCTATAGCTGCAGCAGCTCTATCTGATATTCCGGTACGGTCACAAATGGAAGCTACAGATGGCAATTTAATACGCATTTGAGTGCTTATCTTTTTCTCTTTTTTCAGTTTTGAAGGGCCTTGTAGATTTATCTCTTCTTGTATATTTGAAGGACCTGGTTGGTTTGCCTCTTCAGCGCTGTCATTGTCGTCAGTAACCGTTTCTGATACACTAGTATTTTTTGTCCGTTCTTGATTAAACTTAACTGTTCTCTGTAGTTCTTTACTTTTTCTTGCTTCTTTCTTCTTCAAAGCGCTTGTGGTAGCTATATCAACATTACCTATAACAATTTTCCTGGTAGAGCGTTGATCTTTTAGAAACTCTTGTTCTAAAACTGGTACTTTTTTCTTTTATACAACTACAAGTATCAAAGTTTTGACACTTGCAGGCAGCAATATCAAATAAATGTTCAGCTTCTTCTCTAAATTTTGCGAGGTTCGAGTCAAACTTATCTGACCCTTTTCTACTTTTAGACCTTAATAAATCCCTATATTTAGCATGATAAACTTTTATCATTTGTGAAATTCTAAGGTTAGAAACAACGGGAATAGAAGCTATTGACCATATTTGTTCTATTTTTGGAACTAAAGTCTCAGATATTTCACTTACAGTAGGATCTTTCCCTGATGCAACTTTGAGGTTATGTCTAATAAAACAGTAGCACTTCATTACACCTTCGTAAGTAGGCAGTACAATTTCACACAAATCACTAAATCTTCCAAAAATAGGACATTCCGAAATTTGTCTTGTCTTCACTTGTTTAGACTGAGCCATTTTAACTCACAACAATAAAGTAGCACACAAACTAACAAAATATTATGTTAATCTGTTACACAATAGACGCCAACTCAACTGAACTCGGCAAAGCGACTGACACCTGATCTGAGCTTGTCACCACACACAAACAAATCTCCGCCTTCCGCCCCCTTTCCCCTCCCAACATCCGCTACGGCGATGACTCATGCTCCCGGATGCCAATGCAATAGTTAAACTGTTTTTATCTTTCTATTCATATTAAAACGCCTATTTGAAACTTTTTATTGCATAATTGAGACACGTAAAATTCTCTGAAAACGTTACAAAAAGTGTGTTTTTATAAAACTTTACCGCTCTTGCGGCACCTCAAGACATAATCCAAAAAGTTAAAAAAAAATTGTATGTCTTTTTTGATATAAAAACTGCTTTTTTGACAGTATTTGAAATAAAAAAAAATTTTTGACAACTTAAAAAAACTTAAAAATGTAGCGAAAATTGCAATTTTATGAAAATTTATCGTCCTTGCGGCACCTCAAGACGTGCTCCAATATTTTTATATCTTTTTTTTATCTTATCTACACCAAAAGGCAACTTTTCCGCGCTATTACAAATTAAAAATCCAAACTTGATTTTTTCGTTCCACCCTAGTGTACACCCCTGGATGATTTGACTTGGATTGACCCAGTAGTGTTTGATCTGCAATACCATTTTTACTTTTTTCTGCTAAATCCATTTTATCCTCGTAGTAGAGATCACAAACACACGTCAGGAAGATAAAAATAATAATAATAAAAATACACACACACACACACAAGGAACACGAGAACGTAAAGATTGTGTAAAACTAACACAAACCACATAAAACCATGCCGAGAGGCTAATTCACTTGTTCCCTCTGTGGCACGGTTACAGATTCACTAGTGTACCCGCACCACTTGCCAGGCATAGTCCACACAGCTGCACGGGTACTACGGTGGCTACTCAGATCCTTCCCTCTGTCTGCTGCTATTCTGTGCTATTATCGATAACGCGTAATTACAAAAGTTTTTTTTTTGTAAGTAATCAGATAACTTAAAATCCAAATTATGATTACAGGTTCAGTTACCATAAAAAGCACAGCCTATGGTAACTTTTATTGTTACTACTAGTTGTTTATTCTTGAATAATTTTCTAAATTTTCTAAATAAGGGAGCTTAGCCTCCCTTATCTCTCCTAATGAGCAACCACTGGTGCCCAGTCGACCCGAAGCAAAGGTGCTACCTCTCCGAGATGCCTCGAAATATATTCAAATACGAAAGTAAAAAACAAATTAATGTAAGACATTGTGGTATTTAAAGTAGACTATTATTAATTCTTCCGCTGTTTGTTAAAAATCGAGTATACCAATACTAAATCATGTAACAAAAAGTAAAGTGTATAATCAATGTTAATGAATAGGGACAGTTAACAAACAAACATGATTACTAGTTAAACATTCTATACTCATCACATCATACATTTTTTATGAAAGTGTGACCATAACAGCATAAAGTTGTAAAAAGTCACTACAAGACATTATGCATGTCTTCAAGAATACTACAAAAAAATGCAGTAAGTGAAGTCTTCTTAAGATTGTTTACATACACTTCCTAACTATGATTATTATTATATTCCTAAAACAACTGATTATATTACAGTTATCACTTCATCACATAATTAATAATATGGTGGATGTATGTTAACATAAATTTTGTAATACATTAAAATAACTAAATACCACTATTATATTAACGACTTGGAACACTAAGTTTTTTATAAGTAAAAGCATAAAGTTTTACCTTACTGCCTGAACCGGTTTTCGCCTTTAAAAGGTTTCTTCAGAGGCTGCCACTGGTAGCGCTGTCCGTCTTGTTGTGGGCGACGGAATCAAATTTCGAAAGATCGATGCTGTGTGTGTGGGGTGAGATATGTTCGAATAATGCGTGCGATTTGAATTGTGTCTGTTTGTTTAGGATGTCGTTTTTATTTGTTTTCGTGTGTTTGTATATTTCCAATTGTTCTAGAGTATCTAGTTTTCAGCCTTTTGTGTGTACGTGTAGAATGTTCATGTTATTGTCGATGTTTTTATACATGTGCTTTGCTTCAATGAGGTGGTTTGCAAAGGTGGATTCTGTAGTAGAGTGGAGTGCCTTTGTGTGTTCAATGTATCTCTGTTTGAAGCTATGTCCTGTCTAGCCTATGTAGAATTTATTGCAATTTGAGCAATTTAGCTTGTAAACACCGGGTAGATCGATTTGTTTTGTGCTTTGTGTGTGTGTTTTGATAGTGTGTGTTCTGTTTTGTTAGTAGTTTTGTAAGCGATTCTGTATCCTGCTTTTTTGAATTTGTGGGCTATTTTTTCAGTTTGTTTGTTGATGTATGTTAGTGTTATGAATTTGTTGTTTTCTGTCTTTGTCTGTTGTTTATTTTGTGTAGGAGTTTACTGACTATTGTTCTGTCATATCCGTTAGATTCTGATAGATATTTTATCGTGTTTAGTTCGTCTTTGTAGTCTTTTTCATCTAAGGGGATGTTGTTAAGTCTATGTGTCATGGTTCTGAAGGCAGCTAGTTTGTGTTGTATTGGGTGATTGGAGGAGTTGTGTATTAGTGTCTGCTTTTACAAATGTGATGTTGTGTTTGTGTGCCTTTTCCCTCAGTTTGATGGCTGTGTATTTCTGAGTTGTGGTTCTTGTTGTCTGGTGTCTTATGTGCTCCTATTATATTGTTTATATTATGTCTTAGTGTGTCTTGATGTTCTGGTGCTGTGTTTTGTATATTTGTTTCAGTGTCAACTATGAGTTTTGTTATTAGTGTTTGGTTGTTATGTTTGTAATGTATGTTATGTTTTAGGCCTTTATCAAGGAGTGTTTGTTCATTTTTAGTGAGTGTGACGTTCGTGAGGTTTAGTGTACGTGGGTAGAAATTGTGTGAGGGAATTATATTTCCCTCATTCGAACATATCTCACCCCACACACACAGCATCGATCTTTTGAAATTCGATTCCGTTGATCACAACAAGACGGATAGCGCTACCAGCGGCAGCCTCTGAAGAAGCCCTTTAAAGGCGAAAACCGGTTCAGGCTGTAAGGTAAAACTTTATGCTTTTACTTATAAAAAACTTAGTGTTCTGAGTCGTTAATATAATAGTGGTATTTAGTTAAGTAACAGACACGTCATGGACAACGAAATCCAAGACATTAAAATAATTGCATTGCTCAAGACCTAGTCAAACACGAACGTATCTCTAGAAGCAGCGGTTCATACTGTACTCACGTTGGTACTGCTTGACACACAAAAGAATGTGTACTGACATCTGTGTTATGATCTCTCATTATTTGGTACTGTGAATCTTAGTCTCCTACATTGCTCAACAAATTCATGCATGCAGACTGCTACCTTAGTGCACAGACTTTCAACAGCATAGTGAAGTGCCATTATGAATTAGCAGCCAAAGTACAATCAGACTGTCGATATGTTGATGCAATGTTCAATATATTTTCTTAAAAGTTAATAAATGCTGAGCAATAGCAAATGAAACTGCGCCTGAATAAACTTAAAACTAATTCAAGTGATTCACCAAATGAATATTAGTGAACATCACACCAAATAACTGTAAAAGTCAGTGATCGTGATTTATGATAACTGTAAGAATGAGAAATTGCTTACTGATTGCATAAACTCCAAAAAGCAACAAACTTGTAATTTCATAACTAGTAGATATTTATGCTGAAATTTCTTGATATTTTCAGGTTATGTTTTCTGAAATTTACAACAATTAGAATTCTCACAAAGAAACTAGCTTATGAATAATGTAGATAAGAAAAGCTGACAAACAAACACAAAAACATCTGCACAATCAATACTGGAACACTTTAAGCATAAGCAACAGAAAAATATGTTTTCATCCTGTATTGCTACATATGACAAAACATAGACTTCTTATAGAAAAACATATATCCAAACAGTACCATCACATTCAGTTACTACAATTGATCATCAAAATATGAGCATTATAATGCATAATGCCAATAATGAGTAATTTATTACGAATTCTTTTAGCAACCTTTTAGTAGAGCCAAAATAGCACCAAAAAATACTGAAAAAGGATGTTTATCCTCCGTCCAATTTTTTTGCTGGAATAGGTCAAGTAAGCAAAAGTAAGTGTACAGTTAAAATTTTTACAAAATCCTGCTTGTGCGTCACGAGATAAGTGCATTTTAGTGCATTTTTGGTGCATCGTATAAGTGTATCGGCCATAACTTCGGTTCTATTGGACGTAGCGAGACCAAAAAAAATTCAACATACTCGTTATGAATTAACAAATCAAGCTGGGTTAGTAGTGCTACCTAAAAAGGTCAACATAACCTAAAAAAAAAATTAAACTTCATTATAATGCAATTTTCCTTTAAAATTCGATTTATCTTGAATTAAAAAGATAAAATCAATTTCTTTGGACCAAAATATTTGTTTTTTATTGTAGAAACTTAAAAAAAAATTTGGAAAAAAAATTAATTTTTTTGGCTAAAATCTCAAAATTTTTAAAAATTTTGATTTGCTCGCCATTTTATGAGAGATGGTCCTAGTAAGGTTTTTTGTTTTTCGTATCATAGATTTTTTTATGTACTTAATTGCTACTATCATTAAAAAAATTTTAATTTTTTTTTACCTATTTTATGGCAATTTATATATATAAACGTACCGGTTTTCAAGGTTATTTCTGTATGTTACAATGTAACCGGGTTATGTTTACTTTATAAAGGGATACCTTTTGTAATCAATTTTATACACATAATAGCAGAGCAGGTATGCACGCACGCCCGTATCAACACACACACTATGCTTGCGCCCTCATACACAGAAACACACAGAGTACTCAAACGTAAGAGTATTTGTATAAAGAATATCCTGATATTTCCTATGTTTACTTCTAACATGTGTTTACATAAAACTCGATGCTTTGTTGTCGGCAGCAACGCCATCTAAAGGCAAGGCCACAAACTTATGTGGCTATTAATTTTGTGAAAAACGATTTATCTTCAACTGAATATTGAATACCTTAAGTGTTTGTTATTCATCATTATTACACCGATAATTCTACGCAATCATGTAAGTTAAATATGAATAAAATATCAATACGATCAAGAAGAAGAAGAAGAAGATGCAATTTTTTCGATGGCACGACCGATGCCTCAGTTGATGATGAAGAGGGGCCTCCAGATAACAAAAGAATAAGGAGAAATTGATTAAATGTAAAAAATAATAATTTGTTTTATTATATGTACTGTTATGTATAAAAAATTATTATTTAAAATAAAGAACTTTTTTAAGCCATACAAATATATTTCATTGAATATAATTATTATTTAGCATGTTATAACAATGGAAACATAAAATAACTTGTAAATTGAGTAAAAAATAAGTATATATGTCATTTTTTAAGAATTAAATGCTTAAAAAATTGTTAAGTTATGTATGTACTAATATATGTATACAATTGATATACATTACAAAAGGTATCATAAATACATGAATATAAAGTAATATAACCCGGTTACATTGTAACATACAGAAATAACCTTGGAAACCGGTACGTATATATATATATAAATTGCCATAAAATAGGTAAAAAAAATTAAAAATTTTTTAATGATAATGTGACGATTTCATTAAAAAGAAAAATATGTTAATTAATTAAGTTGATAATGTATAGGCTGAGAAATTTTAAATTTTTAATAAAATCTCACATTTTAAACTAAATCTTATTGCTATCATTAAATAATAATAATATTTAATTAAAAAGTCTAATAATAAATTAAAAGGAATACGATTGTACAGAAAGGATAAAGCTTGTTAATTAATCCTGCATAAACAGGCGCTAACCAGAATCAACTTGTTTTCCGACCCCTTAACTAACTAAAAATAATTGTAAATTTGTTATTATTTAAATAATTAAACTAGATCACTATAATGTACTTTGATAGCGATTGTAACTAAGAATCTCCCTACTTAATTATTTAATCTAACTTTAGTCCTTTAAATAAAAAAGAAACTTGGAACTACTTTTATGTTGAATTGAACTGTCGCGAGATTACTACTCTCACCCCTAACTATTTTTCGCCCACTTGCAATGGAGCGGTCAAACCGTAAGCTGCGCACAGCAGATATGTGCGACGTTAAAAATAGTTTGTTTCAGAATGTGATTAATCCGTCAGTTAAGACACAGAGGCATTCTTTATACTATTAAACAATGTGTTGCGTTAATATAGTTGAACCGCGATTCATATAAATATGTTGTAAACGAGTAAGAAAGAATAACGAAAATTTAGCGCCTATGACATCTCTACAAAAATCTTAAAATATAAAACTTATGTAATTAAAACTGTGGTAATACCATAAAGTGAAGTGCAACAATCAAACAATCATGTGAAGTGGATACAGGTGAATGAAACTTTTGTGTTAATCATTCAAATCAACGAGCTATTACTATCCGTTAGCCAAGAGCAGAGAACCAGGACCCACTATGATCTAAAAGACTTCAGGACTACACCATTCCCGGATACGAAGATAATGAGAGATACCTGACCTACATCAAACATGCTGCAACCGAGGACCTAGGACTGGAATAACGCAGAGCTGGAGGACATCCAAAAAGGTGACACGGAGGCAAGCCTTCCGTGCTTATGAAATACTAAATATTATCTCCAACAAAAGACAATTAAATTAACAACATTAAGACATTTTACGTACTGACAGTAATTGTATACTTATTCTTAGTAAAAGAGTTATAGCTCTAAACTGTAAAGCCTTATTGTTTAAAAAGATTAATAAAGACCATTCTTCCAATGGCAAAATTTTAAAGATTTTATATGGCGAGGTAACCATTATTAACGTATTAGACTAAATCCCGGATCCGGGGAATTAATTATATTTGATGTACATCTTATTTTGAGGGCCCTTGTAAAAGAATAAAATATAATCATCATGTAAACTGTAAGCTGTTGAAGCATATATGTCGAGAATTTTAAGTAGAGCAATTAATACCATATGTAATAAAGAGATGTCATCAGGAGTACCGACTAAACTGAGTGCATAAATCAACAGTCTCCCCTTCCCTGAATCCTTTTATATTTATTGTTCGTTGTTCTGATTAATTTTCAGCTCGTCACAACTAAGGCAGCCTGTATAATTGGCAGAACCAATTATTGCGGGTTCCCTAAGTTATAACACTAGAGAAGATGTTATAAATTGCGCCACTCTGCTAATTTGTTTAAATTTTGCTACTCCTTTGTAAAAAAAAATTTTGTGACTTGTGTTGTTTAAGAAGTAATTGTGTCTCAATATTCCACACATACCCTGTTGATTTATTCACTCATGTACTTTAAAATGTGTCTAAAATCTTAAATAAAATAAAACGATAATAATTATTATAATAGTATAATAAATAAGTAATTTAACTATAATTTAGATATAGGAATGAACATAATGTTAACTAACGACGCCCCAAGAATACGATATAACATCAGGTACGTGCTTGTCAAAAAGTTCATTCATCAACATGTCGGTTTGTAAACAAAATCAGACCAGTTGAATTCTTGTCCGCGCCTGTGTGTGTAAACTGTCATAGTGAACCTCACCCAAAGTTGAGTTAAACAATACGCCACCCTCTTTGTTAGTTCTATTGTTATAAGAAGCGTGTCTTTTCCTGTGTGTAGTAACCGAAGATTCCCCCTTTTGCCGTACGCATATTTAAGCCTGTGTGAGATTTCTCTCTGTCTACCAATGTAAAATGACAAAGGTTGTCATCTCATTTTAATTGTTTATTTATAAAAAAAAAGGGTAAGAATACGATTGATTTATATTTTTATTTTTGTGTAAAAAAAAAGATATAGCGTTGTATAGTATTTAATGCAAATGTTTAATAATAACTGTTAATAAATGTTTACCATGTACTAAAGTGTGTAGGCGATAATTGTGTATAGGATAATAGAGCAAATAATATTATTACTTAAATTTCAAATGAATAAATGACTTAGTTAACCCTCCCTTGTTAAATAAAGTATTAAAACCCATGTCCCAAAAACAGTAAACTTTAAAACTGAGTAAACTAAATTTGTGTAACGTGTAGCAGTAAATAAGAGAAAGGAAAATAATAATAAAAGTATAGTTGAATAGTGAACAACCAGTGGTGGCAAGTTAGAGAAAATAAAGCGTGTTCAGTATTGTAGTAATAAACCCTCCCTATTGTGATAAACCGTTGCCTCCCTAAACAATTGAAAACCACCCCTGTGTATTACAATGAGTTGTGTAAAGTGTCTCCCCTTCCGCATAGTTTGTTTAGTTATTGTTAAAGAGATAAAAGAGAATTATCTTCGTGAGATTCCGCTTCTCTCTAACTATAATCTAGAGTGGAGTATGGGATCCTCTTTAGATTATTTTAGAAGTAAGTCTATGGTATATAATCAAGAAAGAATTATATACATGTAAAGTAACAAGTCACAACGGCGCCGGCTGAAAAGGATAATGATGAGGCAGAATGGTGCCAAGAGATCATTAATGAATGCTGAAAGCTAACTTGTAGAGTTAGAGTAAGCTGATGTCAGTCGGGCCACGATATTGTGAGTTACGAGAAAGTAGGGAAATTAGTATTAAGGATTAAGATATAAGTTAGCATTGTAAGTAATGAGATAAAGGGAATTTCACGAAGGAGAACATTTAAATGAGAACAAGATCATTTAAAGAGAGAAAAAAAAAACCGTGTACTAATAATAAATAATAGTAATAATAACTAATTACACACATTGTCCCCAAGCATACTCCCGGTACATTGCTGACCAAATTATCAGGAGTCTGTGTTTCTTAAGCGGCGGAGTATGTGACGATTTCATTAAAAAAAAAAAATATGTTAATTAATTAAGTTGATAATGTATAGGCTGAGAAATTTTAAATTTTTAATAAAATCTCACATTTTAAACTAAATCTTATTGCTATCATTAAATAATAATAATATTTAATTAAAAAGTCTAATAATAAATTAAAAGGAATACGATTGTACAGAAAGGGTAAAGCTTGTTAATTAATCCTGCATAAACAGGCGCTAACCAGAATCAACTTGTTTTCCGACCCCTTAACTAACTAAAAATAATTGTAAATTTGTTATTATTTAAATAATTAAACTAGATCACTATAATGTACTTTGATAGCGATTGTAACTAAGAATCTCCCTACTTAATTATTTAATCTAACTTTAGTCCTTTAAATAAAAAAGAAACTTGGAACTACTTTTATGTTGAATTGAACTGTCGCGAGATTACTACTCTCACCCCTAACTATTTTTCGCCCACTTGCAATGGAGCGGTCAAACCGTAAGCTGCGCACAGCAGATATGTGCGACGTTAAAAATAGTTTGTTTCAGAATGTGATTAATCCGTCAGTTAAGACACAGAGGCATTCTTTATACTATTAAACAATGTGTTGCGTTAATATAGTTGAACCGCGATTCATATAAATATGTTGTAAACGAGTAAGAAAGAATAACGAAAATTTAGCGCCTATGACATCTCTACAAAAATCTTAAAATATAAAACTTATGTAATTAAAACTGTGGTAATACCATAAAGTGAAGTGCAACAATCAAACAATCATGTGAAGTGGATACAGGTGAATGAAACTTTTGTGTTAATCATTCAAATCAACGAGCTATTACTATCCGTTAGCCAAGAGCAGAGAACCAGGACCCACTATGATCTAAAAGACTTCAGGACTACACCATTCCCGGATACGAAGATAATGAGAGATACCTGACCTACATCAAACATGCTGCAACCGAGGACCTAGGACTGGAATAACGCAGAGCTGGAGGACATCCAAAAAGGTGACACGGAGGCAAGCCTTCCGTGCTTATGAAATACTAAATATTATCTCCAACAAAAGACAATTAAATTAACAACATTAAGACATTTTACGTACTGACAGTAATTGTATACTTATTCTTAGTAAAAGAGTTATAGCTCTAAACTGTAAAGCCTTATTGTTTAAAAAGATTAATAAAGACCATTCTTCCAATGGCAAAATTTTAAAGATTTTATATGGCGAGGTAACCATTATTAACGTATTAGACTAAATCCCGGATCCGGGGAATTAATTATATTTGATGTACATCTTATTTTGAGGGCCCTTGTAAAAGAATAAAATATAATCATCATGTAAACTGTAAGCTGTTGAAGCATATATGTCGAGAATTTTAAGTAGAGCAATTAATACCATATGTAATAAAGAGATGTCATCAGGAGTACCGACTAAACTGAGTGCATAAATCAACAGTCTCCCCTTCCCTGAATCCTTTTATATTTATTGTTCGTTGTTCTGATTAATTTTCAGCTCGTCACAACTAAGGCAGCCTGTATAATTGGCAGAACCAATTATTGCGGGTTCCCTAAGTTATAACACTAGAGAAGATGTTATAATAGTAGCAATTAAGTACATAAAAAAATCTATGATACGAAAAACAAAAAACCTTACTAGGATCATCTCTCATAAAATGGCGAACAAATCAAAATTTTTTAAAATTTTGAGATTTTAGCCAGAAAAATTAAATTTTTTTTTCAAAATTTTTTTTAAGTTTCTACAATTAAAAACAAATATTTTGGTCCAAAGAAATTGATTTTATCTTTTTTAATTCAAGAGAAATCGAATTTTAAAGGAAAATTGCATTATAATGAAGTTTAATTTTTTTTTTTGAGGTTATGTTGACCTTTTTAGGTAGCACTACTAACCCAGCTTGATTTGTTAATTCATAACGAGTATGTTGAATTTTTTTTTTGGTCTCGATACGTCCAATAGAACCGAAGTTATGGCCGATACACTTATACGATGCACCAAAAATGCACTAAAATGCACTTATCTCGTGACGCACAAGCAGGATTTTGTAAAAACTTTAACTGTACACTTACTTCTGCTTACTTAAGCTATTCCAGCAAAAAATTGGACGGAGGAGAAACATCCTTTTTAAATGCTATTTTGCCTCTAATATTTATACTACCTATATCTTGATCTTGCATATATCACTTTTATGTTTTTCTTCATCTCATTAAGTTCAGTTGTTCTACAGTCACTGCTGGAGTAACCATACTTCCAACAATCACAAATATTTCTCTAAAGAGGGAGTAAAAATTACAAAGTTACCATTAAGGTATGCAATATAATTATATTATATATAGAAAAGTAGATATTACTACTTTACTGGCAGTAATTTTTGTTACTGGTAATGCAATTTTTATATGGTTTATTATAATCAACTGGCCTTAAAATCTGAACTGGGTCATGTATGGTACAATGTTTTGTAAACATTCTGTACATTTTCATACACAAGTACAGCACAAACACATCACATCATGGCTAAAGAAGACAGTCAGCTGAATCACGACTCCAAACTTGAAACAAATAATATATGTTGTTATGATTACAATAATTTAGTGCAGGGGCAGTAACAGAAATCGTGGGGCCCGGTACAGATAAACCCACGGGGCCCCCCTTTTTTCCACCCCAACCCCCCACCCAAACACCCTCACAACACACAACCATCACAATTACGTTTAAATATTACACACATAGAGGGTGACTAAGGAAGATAGAAAACTAAAATTGAAACTCTAGATCATGTTTACTTTGTATTAACAAACATTGAAAATAAAAATATTTATGTAGTGTACATAAGGGTAGACAAAAAACAAATTCTAAAACAACTTTATATTAACAAAAACATAAAACTTAATGGTAGATTGGTAGATTACAACCTTTTTTAATATACATATCATAAAAGTTCAATAGTATTAAATGAAATTTATAATTAACGATGCACTAAAGTAGTCTTCTTAGTTTGGCTGTAGCAAAGTCTTTTATGACACTGTCAAAATCTATTTTCCTTGAAATTTCTTGTTCAATGGAAAGTAAAGGCGGTTGAACAGTCTTGTTCAACTGTTCAGGCGGTCTTGCGTCATGGTTGCACGAACTCCAATACATACTTTTTTCACTCCAATTTCACGCTTGGACTACATGTCATGTGAACTGACAGTCACAATAGTTTTAGTAATGATCTGAATATAGCTGCTGTTGCAAAAATGTACTAGTGACTATCGAATTCGCCATTTTGTCATCCGAATTAAACAACACTGGTAGTGGATAGGAGAGAAAGCTATGAGATGGGAAAACAATAATATGCCCTCATAGCTATTAAATCGAACAGGTTCAAATTTAATATTGGTCCTGCTGCGGTTAATTAGAAATATTTTGTTATTTTTCTAAATCATAACCAAACTAAAATTATTTATTCTTAAAAATTGTTTTACAAAAAAAAAAATGGAGCTCCTGTCAGGGCACCCCTTGAGCTCGCGGCCCGGTACAGCTGCCCCCTTTGACCCCCCCCCCGTTTCCGCCCCTGCTTTAGTGTAAGGGTGCTGTGGTATTATAAAATGCATATATCACTTCTGGTGTCAACATCTGGACAATCTCCATACTGATTATATTCGTTACATGTATTTTATCATATTTCAACATTTGTTCATTATTTTGGTATTGAAACACAGACAAAACCTACTTTATTATTGACCATAGAACGTAGACCACATATTCCTAATTTCAATTTTCAATGGAGTCACAGACCACACCTTCACAATTTAAATTTTTAATGGAGTGAGGAGCAATGACATTCACCAATCAGCTTCACATGCCTGATCAACCACTATCCACACACAAATGTTTCTTCTTATTTTCAGATATTACTTCTCTGGAAGGAATAGGTAACTTCACTATCTTCCTGTGCTTAGAAATGTCCACTTAATAAATTGAGCCCAACAGAATGTCTTTTCAATTATTAGACACGTGACTTCCTTTTATAGTATTATGTACAAGGAAAGCTGAATGAGATATATCAGAAATTATTCTGGTACTGAAATATGAACAGAAAATATGAATGTGACTATTTCAAACATAAATATGAGTATTTAAAACATTCAATTTGTCAACTAATACATCACTCTTCCTAATAAAACACTGGCCTACACTGGACAGGATCAAATATTTCTAAAAGAGACTGCAGTCAAATTTACAACAGAAAATAACTACATTGATAACAAAGATAATAATTTATACTTTTTGATACAATTTAACTATAAAATATAGAAAGCTTTATTTGATATTACAAACTGAGAGTATACAAACCTTAAAAGGGTTCCAAAGTTTCAAACTAAATCAAATAATTTCGGTAACAAGCACAGTGAAACGTTCAATCATAAATTTACAGTCACTGTATAAAAACATACACACTCATACAAAAACAAACACACATACTAGGAACACTGTTTGAAAATGAGTTGTATCATACACTGGATTTAGAGAGATAGCACTATCAGCAGTTACAGTAATTGTACCCACTATTGTCTCTATATTTAATCACACACGTCTATAATTAAATCTTTTTATAGCAAACTCATTTACATGCATACACGGACACGCACACATGCCCACACACACACACACACACACACACACACACACACACACACACACACACACACACACACACACACACACACACACAATTAGTAATTCTTTAAAAAGAATTAGAAATTAACTGCTTTAATATTGTTATTTTTGGCCTTTTGTATGGGCACTGTTCTATTACAAGGTTTGGCAAGTGGTATCCCTTTCGAGAAATAACTATTTATATAGCATTAACCTGTAGACTCATACACTTCTGAAATCTGAAAACACACGCACACACGCACAATGGATATATGGAGAGAGGTATCAAACCAGCCCCATACATAAGGACCAAAAAAATAATTCATTACTTTTTTGTTATAGGACAGCACAATGGGAATGATAATAAAACGGGAGCCAGCAATAATTACACCGCAGAACAGATTTCTTCATTTAAAGGCCAGGCTTTAAAAGGTTACACACTTTTGTGTCTATTGAATGACCATATGCTTGCCTCACAAATGTCGTTATTCTTAAAATAAGCTCACAAACATTCCCTCAATATCAGTGAAATGGCATTTGTGCACAAGTTAAAAAGCTATAATTATTTTTTGTATGCACTCTCTTGTCTAACAGATTTAATAATACAGAGGAAACATATAAGGCAAGTAACTATTTCAATTCATGTATTCAAATTATAAATACTCATGTTATAATAAAACATGAGCAAACTTCTGTTATGATAAAAAAAAATATAATTCAATGTAAAATCTTAATCACATCCTATATACTGTTCACAAGAGTAAACATATGTGCAATATTTGCAAGAGCTATTGGCAATATTAAAAATCTTTGCCAGATTTTATTGAGCAATTAGTTTGTTAACATTTACACAGTAATCAAAGACTTGTCCACATAACATTCTGTTCAGAACTGAGAATTTATTGTAAATGGAGTACTTTCTATTTATTTATATCATACTGAAAATAAATTAAAAACTAAAGAGAACAAAGAAGTTGACTAACACTAGAACTGTAATTAATACCAGTGCTGATTCTTATGATAGTTCTATGTTCCCCCATAAGTCCAAGATAACTCACTCATTTTTACACAACGGCAAATACGCTTCTTCCCTCTAAATCAATCAAGTTTCCTAAACTAAATAATGTCTTGTAAAACATAAAGGCAGCTCTTAGATATTGTTTCATAATAAATAAAAACATTTTTGTACCCATCAAAGGATATATCACTGGATCTGTCTTCACCTCACCAGAGCCATAACAGCATATTAAATAGTAACCTGAACATAACCATGAAGGATTAATGTTAAATTTTAATCAAAACAACTTGCTTGATATTACCAGTGATTATCTTGCTACACAAGGTTGGAGGTTTTTATTTTTACTCCTATAACCTCAAAACGTCTGCATAGATTTTGATACATAAATGCTATTTGACTCATTATGGTGACCAGGTGGTACTGGATACACAAGTCCACAGAAGCCAGAGAATGATATAAAACATACTTTGGAATTTCAAATAAAAGTATATGTGGCCATTTTTTTTTTTTTGTACGCAAGTTTTCCAAGTTATTCCAATTATTTATTGCAAAGCAAATATTCCTATTGCTGTTCTTCATAAATGTTTTTCCTATAATAGAAATATATGTATAATTCATTTATAACCTAGGAAACACAAAGTTTTTATTTTCAAATAATAGTTTATTTCTGAAGTTGGTTCTCAACTACTTGTTGCAGTATTTGTCAGTCTTCTTCACTGGTGCAAAAGACGCATGTAGCTGGCCACGGTCTGTTCAATCACTGTCATCCATCCATATCAGTCCTGAGGAAGAGAGATGTTTATCCTCAGCTGCCTGAGATCACACAGAACACTGTCTCTCCACTGACTCGTAGGCTGTCCTCTAGGTCGCACTCCATGGGTCGCAGGCCTTGTACAGCTTTTAGACTGTCCTGCTTCTTTCATTCTCAGGACATGACATAGCCATTTCAGTCTTTGTATCTTAATGAAGGAGATAATGCTGAGATCATATGCTGCAAACAATTCTCTATTTTTTCTCTGCTACTATATCCCATTTTCACATGTTGGGCCTAAGCAATTTTGTTTTTAATCAGTCCAGCGGCTCCATTGCCGTCCTATTAAGGGTCCAGGTCCACTACAGAGAACTCATATTCATGAATAAGATAATAATGTGTAATACTCTCGTAGGAAAAAAATGTATGGAAAATTACCATTTTGTTGCTGGAACTAATACAATATAAACTACACTTAACTTTTTGTGAGTTTTTGTGTACCAATCATATATTTTAAGAATACAGCATCAGTTATCCAAACTAACTGGGATGAGGTTAGTTCAGATATATATAAAAATCATATACCTAATCACACACAAAATGTATATTATACACAAACATTTAACATTACAATTTATATAACACTGCACTCTAAATTACACTATAACCATTACATAGCGCATGGCACAATGTATATAAAAAATATAACTTATCACAGTAACGAAATGATTTAGAAATGTCACTAAGTTTTTAATTCTTATAAATAACAGGCTTCTGGTAATTTAGCCATCATGAAAAAAATAATTTGTATTTAATGGATACTTTCCAAATATCTTTCACTGTTGCTAGATCTTTGAACTATAAGTTCGATTTTTAAGTTTACTGTTGAAAACAAAAAATAAATATTATGGTGACGATTTGTTAAAGCTTTTAATACTATATTTTTTACCATGCCATCACCTACATTCACATTATTGATTCTTTATTTATTGTACACACACTCAAGAATTACTCTGTATCTCAAAAAACAAAGATCAGTTAAATGCTACTACATATAATTATTTCACTACGATTCGGAACACAAAACTTTTTATACGTAAAAACGTAAAAGCTTTACCTTACGGGTAAACACACTATTTGACACAGTAATAAACAACACCAAAACAATTCAAACTCCAGCGCCAATCCCCTCCACCTCCACCCACATACAACCTGTTAACTAAAAACCGTTATACATAAAACTACCGACAGTTTGTGCATTCCGTACTCAAACTCACTGAAGAAGAACACCACTCCGAAACGACGTATGAGAAAATACAACAAGTAAGTTCACAGTGAAAGTACCAACAATAATAATTATTATTATAGTAGTGAACAAAGAAGTGATGAACATTCAAAATAGTTAATATTTGTTTTAAAATGTCAACAATTACTTTTATTTCTCTTAGAAATCAGTTACACTTCACCCCCAAATGACAGTTAGCTATTACATTGCTCAGTTAACATTAAATCCAAAGAGGGGGAAGTATAACAACATTTATGCTACAAGTTCTGGGAGATATAGTGTGTTAGTGGGTTCCCCTATGTTGCCTGCTATTAGTACAGCCAACTTAAAAATCCTGCATGACTTGGAAATGTACGCATCCAAAAATTATTGTTGAAAACATGGGAAGCATATTCAACCGACAAATTCTGAGTATGACTGCTGAACACTCAGTGGTGTGAAATGGGCATGAGCTTCTGAATTCCCTTAGTTCACATTAAGTGTTAACTGAGCAAAGTCATAATTAATCTAATAAACGAGATACAAAAACAATGAACACAATGCCAGTCAAAAAGAAACAATAAAATTTACAATTGTATAAGCAAATGCATTACTCACAAAATCATGGTTAAATATTTGCATACTGTTATCTGTTTCCAGAGACTAACAAGAAATTTTAGTTGACACTCAACAAGAAACAAGCGAGTTAAAAATACTAGGAATTTGTTTACTAAAAATAATTTTATAAATATGGCTCATTTGAATGTAACTTAAAAGATGGTGATTTTTTGTTAACACCTTAATACTATAAGATGCAATTTATACAAATTTGCCTTTAAAATATATTTAAAAATATTTAATTATCTTTGAAATTGTCATACTACAGAGAGAATTACATTACACAATCTTTTATTGTATGTTATTTGTTGAATATTTTATCAACAGCTACCTTTAGTATATATGCATATTCTTGGTAATTCCAGCACCCAGAAAAAATTATTGATTGCTCTACACAAAGTTAAATTAATAAAAGAATTTGAAGTGAATTTTTGAAATTAAGTTTGTTTCATGAACTGGTCATTACTCTGTTTTCTTCCACACATTATCATCAAATTCATTATACATTTTAGCTTAAATAAATAGTTATGTATTGTTATATGTTAATAAGCTTTTGAGGACTTAAAAACTGAATAAAAATGTCAAAAATGCAAATGTTTACTGTGACTTTTGTCAACAATATGGGTTTTATAACTGTGTTTTGGTTGTTCTACCGGTTTAAAATCCAAGTTATCTTCATAAGTTAAATGTGATAACAGCTGTTCAATAAAGCATTTCACTGCATTCATGTTAAACAATTATCAAAAAAGTGAAAATCTGACTACATGAAATGAATTCCATTCAGAAATATTTAGTATGCTCTTCCAGCGATTTCCTTTTTCTTTAATCAAATTTAAACATGTAATCAATTTAAGCACTTAAACATGTCAAAATTTTAATTCACACTATGCACAGGATACAATATGTTCAATATGATACTTATGTCAATGATAACATTCAGGATCCACTTGTCCCCTTTCCTTCTTCACATTTGTTTACAGCAGGACCAAGTGTGGATGGGGGATAGCGGCTTCTGGGGCAAAATGTGTTACAAACCATACTGCACAAACTGTACATACTGTAGCTCCAGTACTATCTTATAGGCAAATGAAAAATTTGGCTTCCTGTTATCAAACAACTGTGTGGTAGAGATAAGCAAGGCTCGTTTCTCTGGATCCTGATGGACATGTCAGCTAACATGTTGGATTGTGTACACAGTGGTCAACTTGTTCAGTTAATAAATGGTTAGTCTACTAAAATTAAAATACGCGCCCTACAATTCACTCTAAACCAGTGAAATGTGTGAATAATACTCATCTAAATACAATTATTAATACTTTCAAATTAACTGGTGGTTCTGCAGCTCTGTAATAATTATAAAGCTGTCCCTAGACCTCACTTATTATGACACCTGTTATAAATAATATGTATTATATATAACTATATATAATGAATACATAGTAAATATTCATGTGAAAGTATTATGTTAGTTATTACTGTAACTGGCATAAAATAAATATTAACATGTAAATGGTGTGTGTGTGTGTGTGTGTGTGTGTGTGTGTGTGTGTGTGTGTGTGTGTGTGTGTGTGTGTGTGTGTGTGTGTGTGTGTGTGTGTGTGTGTGTGTGTGTGTGTGTGTGTGTGTGTGTGTGTGTGTGTGTGTGTGTGTGTGTGAAAGCAATATATTTACGTGCAGAAATAATCAATTATATTAATGAGTAATCAGGTTAATCTATTAATTATCAATAGATTTAATTATTAATTTTAAATTTTAAATTACTCAAATACTGTATTTCTTACCAGCCAAGGGAAGTATGGTCCTGCAACATCATGTTTTGTGAACACACAGTTGGCAAAATTAATTTTACATGAGAAAAGTAAAAGCAGATTAAGGAAAAATATAACTTTTCATTATAGACTATACTGTTTGAATGTATAAAATATATCAATAAATTTAAAAACCTGGCAGTTATTTAAATTATAACAATTTTCAAACATTATTCAAATGACGTTAGAAAAAAACAATTTTATATCAAGGAACAAGAACTGGGACTTGCACTGTCTCTTGATTGGTGACCAAATACTTTTAGGTTAAACAAGAGATCTGAAACATTTTATTTTGAAACACCTTCTGAATCAGACTGTTTTAAGATAAAAATTGCTCCAATCCTCTATGAATTTTATATTTCACTCAATGATGGGGTTAATGTTGAGTCATAATTCAATGAGTTGGTGGCTAAAAGTGTACTTTTCTCACGCTTTTAGTGATAAATAGTCGCCTTGCCAAAAAAAGCAATATGCAATAGACTAAAAGAGGTATGTGTGAATGAATAACTGTGGATGCTAACAAACTATGTATAAGTGAAATTAGGGTTCATGGTTGGGAACTCATGTGCATACATAAAACCCATATAACAAGTTCTGAGATTGTAGAGCCAACAGTCGATGAGCAATTCTACAATACTACATTATGTTCATTTCAAAGAGCAATTTGAGTTTGTAAAAACGTAAGTCAAAGAAATATACTTAATAAAAACTCAAAATTTTCTATTGCCCATATCAGTAGAAAAAATTAAATCTATTTTATTAAATAGATCAACAAGACTATTGAACATATCTCTAAATATATACCTCCACAAGAAATTTATAACCAGCAATCTTGATACCATAAAATAGATCATTTATTTTCTTCTTACCACTTCACTTTGCCTCCTTTTATTAGGTTAGTTTAGTTTTAGCTTATGAAACTAATAATAAAAATATTATTAACTCAACAAAATGGAAAATTATCTTGGAACACAGAACACACACAAAATTCTTTACATATCAGAACCAGCAGCAACTAATATTCTTACACGGTTGGATATTCGACATTAATTAATCGATTTCCTGATGACACTTTAATTAATGGGTTTCCTGTATCTATACATTATTATAGTCATGAGCTTAACATTTGTACAAGTATATCATATCTCTGGAAGTTCACATAAGTAAACTGAAGGTCTTCAACAATTATTGACTAATAGTTTTTACATAAGTAATAACAATTATTTATTATGTAAAACCAAGGCTCAGAAAAGAAAATAGATAACATGATGGAAATCATCAATCCACAATTGCCAATTTTATATATACCTGGAAAAATTTAGATAGTCCAGTAAACAAGAACAGGGAAAGATATGTCACTGCAATAAACTACAATTGCAGTTTTTTTCAATTAATTTAAAATTATACCTTAATTTGATCCGTCAAGCGATCTTGTAGTTAAATATTCCACTACATGTTTCGGGAATTAAATTCCCATCATCAGGTAAAACTTCTTCTTCCTAATATATAGGAGTTGTCGGTGAAATTATTAAAAAACACATACACACACTAACGAATAAAACAAACACAACTGTTACAAATGACATAATTAAAACACCGTACACACACAGCTAACGAAGACAGTGTGCACTGTCTGACGGTCACATATCATCTGGGCTGATTGCTAAGTTCACCGTTTATCTTTAATACGGTATCATACAACGTGTTTGATCTAAATGAACGCTGGTCGTTGAGCAACCTTTCTTTATGTATTTTACATGCTTTATAAATTTTGAATTCTTCCAATGCTTCCATCAAACGACCTTTGTTAGTGACATGCATGGGTACCATATTCTCCACAAACCCAGTGTAGTTGTGATTTTCATTAATTACATGTAAAGCAAATTTTGACTTGGCTGATGTGATGTCCTTTTTTGGTAAATGTTCATTATATCTGTCAATTAATCTCCTCCCCATTTGGCCGATGTAAAACTTGTCACAATCATCACATAGCAATTTATATATGCCTGAGCAATTTTCTATTACTTTAGGAGATCTTAACCTGAATATATTTTTTAAATTATTAACAGTTCTGAATGAAACATTGATATTTAATTTCTTGAACTCCTTTTTAATTACACTGGGAAGCACATTAGTAAATTCGGCTGACACAAATTGAACTTTATCTCTGTCATTTTTTATCTTATTCTGCTTATACTTATGTTTCCGAATCAAATTATCTACCATATCACTTGTGTAACCATTTTTTATGGCTATGTATTTGATAATTTTAACCTCATTCCGATAGTCTTCACGGCTTAAAGGTACAGTCATCAATCTATGCACTAATGCATTAAACGGCACTATTTTTTGTGTGTGTGGATGAAACGAATTAGCATGTATAGTTAAGTCTGTGGTACTTGGCTTCCTGTATATGTTAAATGTAAATGAGCGATTCTGTTTATGTACAGATAAGTCAAGGAAATTTATACTTTCATTATTTTCCATTTCCATTATAAATTTAATTTTACCATTTACGCTGTTCATGTATTTAAGTAGCCTGTTAATTTGCCTATAAGTGCCATCAAAAACCACGAAAGTATCATCTACATAGCGTGTGTACGAAATAATGGCTTTGTAGAATGTACTGCAATTAGACAACAGGTATTTATTTTCATAGAAGTTTAAGTAAATTACAGCCAACAACCCACTTAAGGGGGAACCCATCGCTAACCCATCTTCTTGTATAAAAAATCTCTTATCGTAAGTCAAATAGTTCTGTTTTAGCACGATTTGTAAAAATGATATAAGTTCATCAATCTGTTGTCGATTTAATATTAAAAACACACACACACACACACACACACACATACACAGAGTTTGTTCATTATTTCCACCATTTGCTTACTGCAGATTAACTGCCTCCTCCCTAACCATCCTGCAGAAACTTCTCTCCAAATAAATCTTGTACAGTAGAATAAGCAGCAAGACTAAAGGGCTGTCATGATTTTTTTTTCTTCTCTTGGCCTACAATCTCACAACACTTATCAGCTATTTTCTTGCAGATTCAACTCTCCTCTCCATCACCATTTTGTTTTAAAAATTCTCTAGCTTACAGAAATCATTCTACTTTGGTTATGTATATTTAGTTACATTCCTTATTATCCGTACTTCTTTCCCCGTTTTGTGTGTTGTCTGGAGATTTTATATCATTTTGGTATTATCTACTGCTCACACATCAGATCATAAGTTGTTGCAGGGGCTGTATGTTAACTATAAACATTTCTTTAAAAAAAAAAAAAAGAGTTGATTGTTATTTCTTACAATCCTGCCAATTCCAATCTTGCTTGGTTGGTAGTTGTAATACATCTTCGTAATTTCTTATTATTGTACCCAAATACTTCATTTCATTCACAGAAATTTTCATCTTTTCATATGATGCACTGAGTCTTCTCAGAGGTCTTTTCAAAATTTATTATCAGATCAAACTTAACACTTTCTTCACTAATGAGATCATTAATTATCTTCTTAAACTTGAATATATATGTTTTTATATACGGTTTGTGGTCCAGCAGATTATACATAAATTACAGTAATTATAATTGTCTTGACAGAAGTATAGTTAGCAGAGTATAGTAAATATAGTAAAACAAGTCCTATATTCAGATTTGAGATTTTAGAAATATACAGAAAAAAATCAATAGTTCTTCTTAATTATTCAGAAAATCTTGTAGGCTGATGAAAAAGCAGTGCAAAGCAGGTTAATTAATTGGTAGCAGCCTCTTCTGTTTTAACTAACACACGCACAACTGAAGAAGCACATATTTAAAACACACAGGGTTTTTGTTCTTTTTTTACAAAAAGAGAACAACAAAACACTTTCAGGTACAAAACCTTTCTTTTGATTTTGTCAACACTGCAAGATATTTTGCCCCTGCTGCTCTGTTCCACCCACAGCAGCTCACTGCAAGTCAAGCATCTCCCCCATTCTTACTTACACAAAAGACTGCATAACCCTTACATTTAGAACTCACAAAATTATAATAACTAGATAATTTTGAGAAGGAGATATTTCTGAACATCATGTAGTTTATAACTGCTAAGATTTTTCTGATTCTTGACGACTTCAAAAAGCTCTATAATGATTGTAATAAATACTCAACCAGGACAGCTGATTTGGTAAATGGACCCTGCTGACTTCACTGTATGCCTAGTTTTTAAAATGTAATTATTAAACAATTTCATCAACTCTTGGATTATGTGTGTACTACAACACCACTGCAGGCAACACATTGCAGCATGGGTAAAACTGTTCATCAGAAAAATAATAGTACGTTTACCCTTGAATAGTATTACTAAAAAAAATAATAATCTGACACTGATAAAACAACTGGAGGTTATGAACAAAATACAAATGGATTAACTTCCTGAACATTTGAGTTTTGAATATAACCGGTTCCAAAAAACATGTTAGAAACTCTAATCACGTATTACAAGCAATCAGAATCACTCCCTTGTGTACAATAAATAATTGAGCATTACAGATTAATACAAATCTGTATTTTTATTACACAAATTATAATAATTGTGCAAATTGTATTTCAATAAAAATGGTGAACTATTATTCTATTAATAACAAAATCAAAGAGTTAATTCATAAATTCCAATGTTAACTAAACTCATCATTTGTTTTTGTTGCTATGATGCCAGCACTTGATACTTAATACATCTTGGTGTCAGTGACAACATGTTAGACATTACACATTTATTTCGTGGATTGTAAATTATTCTATGGCGCTAAAGAACTTATAAAGTGTCTAAATTTGTGTCACAGTTATGATACATTGATTGTTATATTTATGCCATTTGTCTTTAAAAGTCGTTTTCAAAGTCAGTCTGTAGAATTTGATACTGTTTTTATTGTCATATACAGATCCCAAGAATTTCAATCAGCATTTGTGCTGCTTTCTTCTTTTATGATTTGAAAAAGTACCATACATACCTGCAATTTTGCCACAACCGCATAAAAGTCGTCTTTAATGATTCAAGGTTTTATAGCTGTATCATCTATATAAAACGTTAATTATTTATTAAAAGTGTTTTTCTATTTAGCTGTCAACATTGAGTGTAACAATTTTACTAATCCTGCTTTTATAATCTGTTTATTACTCTTGATATTCTCAATGCCTTCCTCATTTACTATAAAGTTATGCATTACTAAATCATGTTTTAAATTTCATATCCATCTACATGAATTTCTCCTTGTTTATTGTTATTAATTTTTTTTTTTTTTTAATATATTTAGTAGGCTGTTTATTTTTTCTTAATTTACTGCAATTAAATGTATAGGTTGGCCATAATTTGTTTCTCCTAATTATATTATTTTTCAATAACTACGGATTAGTCTTAGATATCACAATAAATCGGCCTGAACATGAAACCAAGATATTTCATACAGCGTCACATAAAATACACGAGACACGGACACTCACAAAAGCCCTATGTTATTAACATGCAAAGTTACCCAGACATCTGAAAACAAATGCAATACATAAAAAAAAAACTACTAAAACACTAATGATACCATGGTTTCCCAATAGGGTTCAGCAGCGTTGTCGGCATCGTAAACATAAACATCGGGTATTTGTGAGAAATCACCCATCATAAATGTGTCACAGTACGTACGAAATAAATTAACTGAAACAGGTAATAAGAAAAAAGTATAAAAAGTGCAAGAAAGAAAAAGAAAACAGATGCTGAAGGAACTCTGCAACATTAATAAGAATTAGTCATGTAATTGAATCAATCACTCAAAATATTAAGACCTCTCATACAGTCAAAAAATTGTATTTAATTAGCACACATAAAAATAAAGTTATGTTAAAAAACTTGACAACAGGATGATTAAAGAACAATGTAAAATTAATCTTACCTAACACATCAATTCCAATGAATTTCAGACTCTAATGAACAAGACTACTGATTATTATGTCACTCATGCGTTTGAAATTCATTGGAATTGACATGTTAGTTAAGGTGAATTTTACATTTTTCGCTTATCATCCTGTTACAGGATTCTTACAGAACTACTTATGCGGGAGTATCAAACTTGACAACATCTTCCTTTTCTTTGTAAAGTCTTTCCAATGTTGCAATAAACCAGTAAATTGCTATTTTCAGAATGGAAATCATATTCGACACAGAGTATCTACATAAAGACTTGATGAAATATTATGGAATGCTCTGTGACTGCAGTGACAGACATCTGCTCCTAATGGCAGCCTGGAGTAATCGCAGTGAGCCTATTCTAAACTGGTAGCCATCCAATAGGTTCGCCATAAACACCTGACAGGAACTGGAAGTGCTCACAGTGATCCAATCAGGAGCTGGTAGCCTTCTGATAGACCTGCTGAGACATAAAATTTGAAGAATAAGCCAAGAGCACAGCTAATCTGCAAAATTCATTCTGTCATTTGATGTGAAGAAAGGAGGAAAGAAGAGGAGCAAAATGGAAGAACAAAAAGATAAAGCGAAGCCCACAGACTGGGAGGCAGTGGACTCTACATCCCACTGCTGAATGAAGAGGACAGTGGAGGAGAAACATCAGCAAGGGCAGCAGCCGAACATCACAGCGCACACCGAGAAGAACACTTGCCCCAGCTCCAACCAGCGTCCTCGCCCAATGGCCCTTTGAAGTGTCACAAATATGACAAGATGCAAAATTGGCACCATTTGTCTTATGATAAGTGGTTCCCAACACAGGGCCCATATTATCAAGCAGGCATCCAATTCAGTCACACTGACTAACTACCAGCCGGCCAACAAAACTACATGATGCCCAACCACTACACCCTGTGGGAAGCAGGCCTCTAGGAGGAGCGAGTTTTGATATAATTCATCGCAGCCCTGCACTCCACACTGGTGATCACCACCACATACCATAGTCTCAGGTTCGACAAAACTATTTGCACGAATTGGAGTAAAAGCTGTAGTATCGAGTTCCACTAGTACTCAGACTATGCAGTGGAACAGATCCTAGGGGAAGCAGCAACATAGGCAGAGAGGTAAACCAGCCTGCTGATCAACTGGCACAAGTTTTTCAATTGCTTCAGACACCACTTTTGCAAGACACAATGTGATGCAGCACTGCAGGCTGAGCTATACAGGCAGGTATAGTGGCAGGAATCAGTGGAGCTATTACTTCTACAGAAGATCAAGCTGATTTGCCGTCTGTATCTATGGAATGACAAACATATGATCATACATGCTCATACAACAACAACTACAGCCACATATTTGACCGATGGTAAGGGTCATGCCAGCAACAACACTGGAGGAACTCCTGCAAAGAGCGATTAGCATCGAAGAAGACTTTGAGCATAAAGGCTATCTGTGAGGTTATGATGATTCTTCTGAAAACTCCCTGGATCGAGTAGGGGAATCAAAGCAGTGTCGATTAGCATCAGGGACAACCATGGAGGTACAAAGAAGGAATAGCCGAACCCTGGTAAAAAGGGCATGTGAAACTGGTGGTAAAAACTGGGGCGTGTGAACCAATTTGGTATGGATATACCTCAGATTCAGACAGAGATTGACAGATCTCTGCTAACAGCAGCTTTGGACTCCACTGCCAGTTACAACTTCAAGTGAGCCAACCTTCTACCCAAAGGAAGAAAGATGGAGCCTCAGGAAGCCCACCTGGCCCCCATAGTCAACACTAACACTCATCCACCACCATCATAGCGGACATAGAGACTGCAGACCTGATGACCAACACCAGCCTGCTCGAGGTGCCAAGACTGCAAGATGTTCTACTGAGGCCATCACTGGCTGATGGCCATCCAAGCAGTCGTGGACTACCGACGGTGATGCAACCATACTGGCAGCCAAAACTGACAGACGGTCTTCTAGAAAGACCATATGGAATCTAAGGAAGAGGAAATAAACGAGGCTAGCCCGCAAACAGCAGTTGGCATCCAACACCTGGACATGCTATGTCATTATTTGAGCCTGTACTCCAGTGGCCTGCTGTGCACTATATACACGTGGGCAAGCATGAGATCTAGCTGAAGAAGGGTAGCCCATCGTTCCGGTTACTGGTGTACTGGTAATTGGACAAGAAGAAACAGAATATCCGGGACCAGGTGGAAGATATGTTGTGGTATCAGATCATTGAACTGACCACCTCATCATATCAGAGGTGATTGTAAAGAAGAAGGATACCACATCCTAGTTCTGCGTAGCCTTTTGGAGGCTGAATAAGGGGACCAAGGAACTACTGCCATTAATATACGAGATGATCAAGGGCCTTAGTGGGCACAAGTCTTCTTTACTCTGGATCTGAAGACCAGAAACTGGCAGATTCCCCTGGACGAAACCGCAAAGAAGAACATGGCATTCTCAGTACCAGGTGGAGGCCATTACCAGTTCTGGCTCATGTGTTTTGGACTGAAGAACACAGCCAGCACCTTCCAATAGATGATGGAAGATGTGCTAATAGAGTTCTTGCAGGAGTGTTGCCTTGTCTACGTTGAAACATCATCATCTACTCCCCTGACTGGGAAACTCACCTGCAACACCTTGATCAAGTCCTGAGGGGCTAAAAGATGCACCAGCTGACCTGCACCCTAAGTTAAATGTCACTTTGGCTGGGAAGGAGTCTCATTTCCGAAACAGCAACTTTGCACAGTAGCCCTAAGAGTAATCAATCGAAGAACAGATGCCACCCAGCACCAAGAAAGAGCTCCAACGCTTCTTGGGAAGCTGGAATTGGTTGCGAAAATACATTCCACAGTTTGCCATTATCTCCACACCATTAGCAGACCAGTAGCATACAAAAAGGTGACATTGAGATAAGTCAGCACAATGAGCCCTTGAATAAGTTAAAGCTATCACAGCCGGAGTGAAACCTGCCAATGTTCCTACAAATGGACAACAGCCAAAAGGGCCCTGGGGCAGAACTCTACCAGTGCACCAAACCAGAGACAGATGCAACATCTCATATGCCAGCCCAACACATACCGAGGTGGAGAAGAAATATCACTCCAATGAAGTGGAGTGCTTGGTAGTGGTCTGGGTCATCAATAAATATCAGCCATACTTGGAGGATCGCAACTTCACCCTCCCAGACCGACAACAAGGCTCTAACCTGGCTGAAGCAGGTGACCGAGCAGCATATTTACATTCCTTCACATTCAGACAGTGGCTGAAACCAGTTGGTGTATGTAATGGTTGGCGCACAAATCCTCCACCCATATCTACATTCTCCCGACGGTCTCAGCCAGCTACTAATAGTACTGTATTCTGCCTAGCACTCAGACATCAGGTGGCAGAAGCCCTGTTTATTAAGACAACTTGGTTCAATTTGAACCAAATGCAAGTTTGTTTATCATATGTAAACTTGAACATTTACATATTTCAACTACTAGTCATTGTTTTCCAATAAAATATTCTATTGAGATTCGTAAGCCCTGTTAATAACGAAATTAATATTATTGTCTGAATTCCATAATTATTTTTATACAGCTTAAGCAGTGGCGGCTGGTAATGTTTTTGACTGGGGAGGGCAAATTTTGTTGGACCCATATGTAACAAAAGTCACCAGTAGAAACTAAATTATTGGTATTATCATGAAATAATTGTAAAATTGAACCTTTTGCTTTACTACTAAAAGTATTGTTAATATCAAAAACCTACCTTGGAAACTACCAATATTTAAACAGTGTTTGAAACTGAAATTATTTATAACCCTAAGCAGTTCACGTTCCTAAACTTAAATACTTAATAAATTATGTTATTAAATGCATGCATTGCTAAATAAAATATATTTGTTTCCTACCCTATTTGTTTCTAACAAATACGCACAGAACACACAGGCTCAGGCCTACACAGAATAAGTTACACGTTTATGTAGGCCTACGCAAGATTCGACAAAAACACTATCGTACACAGAATACACTGCCTAATAAAGAATAAATTATTAGAACATTACGTTTAGACAAAAAGTACAACAAGAACACAATCAAAACTATATAAAACACAAGAGAAAATATATGCACTTTGAACATCAACAGAGAAGTTTTGAACAATGCTCCGGTTCTCTATGAAAATAGCTGCGAAATCAGAAAGCTGGCAGAGCCCCACCTGTAATGGCTGATGGTGATTTAAATGTATAGACATGTGTACACATCTCTTTCCCCGCTCCCTGCAAGACCGGCCTATGCAGGGAGGACAACAGCGAAAACGTCCAGCTGCGGGTTCATGCCGAAAACATCGGGTGATCGCTATTAGTCGCCCCAAAAATATCTTTCAATAAGGATACTACACATTATAGTTATATTATTGATAAGTTTAATTTGCAAATTTAGTGGGAGGGCTGCGCCCTTTTGCCCTCCCTGTACGAGCCGCCACTGAGCTTAAGTATACTTTCTTTAACAGGACACTTGTCCATCTTGAACCAAACTTCAGTTAAATGAATTTTGAAACACTTGTGCCGGGGTTTTAATGACCCGGCGTCCGTATATAAAAAATTCAATATTTAGCCGTTGCATTAATGTCAGACACAAAATGTGCGCGGAGCTGTTCGGTATTATCATGTGCCTTCTGCTTGGTGGCGCGGCCTGTTGGGGGAACTCGTAATTAGCTTGGCCGGTCAGACACGCGGCCGGTATGCGGAGTTAGTCCACCGCCCGCAACGCAACGTAACGTAAGCAGTCTACCTCCCTTCTACTCGGCAGAGCGTTTTAATTGTGTTTTTTTTTTGCATCTTTAATGGCTAAGTAATCGCCTTAAGACCTACCGGTAAGTACCTTCAATATATATTAATAATTTGGTGCCGAAAGTTTTTAAATTCAACCTATTTTTAATCTAGATGCGAACAGATTGAGGAATGCACGTGGCGTGACCAGATAAAGATTGCTTATTGTAAAATGTTTAATTAATTTTTAATTTTATACCGCCTATTAATTGTATTTAGTAACTAATTATTCAGTATTGAAAAGAGATATAAGAAAATTATGTAATTTTTGTGAAACCGGGGACTTTGTTGAATGGTCTATGAAAGCACGTGGCGTTGACCGGAAGTATACTATTTTTAAATAAGTTATTCATTTGTAAAACTCTAAGACCGCCTACATGTAGTACTGTGTAATTGTCAATTGTCCATAGCTAATGGGCGTTAAAAGAAGTAGATATTTTGCGAGATTTTGGTGATTGAATGTGATAGCATGCGGCGAATGAACTGGTTGCCTGTTGGGATATGTTAGAGCTGGACACGCCTGTGAGTGTGCCTCATAATTGAGCCAGGTCATGAGTGAGTTATAATAATTTTCAGATTAAAATATAAGAGGGGAATGTGTCTCCTAAATTTTGATGAGCGGTATTAAATGGGTCAGGCGCGTCTAGTTTGGGTGTTGGTCATACACGCCTTATATGTGACAAGTGTGTGTAAGCTTTTGTGATCAGTACATTAATCCTTACTAATCTCCAGGGTTCCCGTCATAGTCGGAGATGTGACCAACGCATGATGTACAGACACCTTCATCATGCCCTGAACCTCTGAAACTTAGTTCTGCCGCAGCGGAGGGAGACATCACTGCAAGCTACAACCATGTGACCGCCTGGATCAAATGAGGTGACAATTACACAATTTCTTTATTCAAACCTGGCCTGCAGGAAACACTATGTGACGTGGATATAACATACGGTCAGATTAACTTTATACCGGGACACCGTTTAATTGCGTGTATGTGTCGGCGGGACAGTTTCAATGTAACATAATTTAATAATACAGTTCATATGAGTAAAATAGTAAACCGGCCCGCGGGAGGGTTCCAGCGTGCTTTCATTTTATGCTGTATAATGGGTGCAAGAGTTGTGGGAGAGACAGCCTTTTCAATTAAGTATAGGGGTGTTGTTTCATGAGGTACCGAACCGGAGGGTTGGGTTTCATTTTCTTTTCATTACGGGGTTTTTCGCACTTAATTTTTTTTGCATACAAGGGTTGGGGTTTTTTTTAATTCTGTTTCAGGGTTTGTTACTTTTATGAATTTCACAAATCAAGTGGTAGGCACCCGTTGGTGCCGTCTCATGCAGGTTTCGGACAGGTCATCTTGTGTCAAGTCAAGCATGTTCTGGCACACTCCTGCGGCTGGGTCAATTCAGCATCTCTTTAGATTTTATATATATATATATATATATATATATATATATATATATATATATATATATATATATATGTTGATAAAATTAAAATTTTTACCTTTTAATAAAATTGTACAGGCGGTACTTACACTTCAATTTATGGTTGCCTATTTTGGCTGTTATGTTCAAATCGAATGCTTTTACAATTTATATCTTAATAAAATTAAAGCTCCTACCTTTTTTTAGTGAAACTTATACACACTGTTCGCTGGTACTTATATTTTGTAACTTGTATTTGCTGGCCATTATGTGTCAAACCTGACTTTCTCAGATTTATCAATTGCCCAATTTTTGTAAAATTTATGCAGGCTCTATGTAGCCTTAATTGCTATTATGTTCTCCTTTATTACGATCAAGTCATTACAATTAAACCTTTTAAGTATTATTAAACTCTCATGGCCAACCTTTTTTTAATGATCTATACTTTATGGAAATCAAGAAGTTTTACATTTTTGCAGAATTAGACAAATGGTACTAATACTTTAACTTGTAATTATATTTTGCTATTATGGGCCATTCGAGTTGCCTTCAAATTATAAATGTATGTTTGAAATTAATATAGAATTGTTACAGTTCTTTGGTAATTATGTTGGCGATATTCTGAGTAAGTTATATGCTGGCTGTAGACATTATAAAAATGTATAATGGGTTTTCTTAATAGAAGATATCCATTCTCAATTAATAATTACTAGCGGGTTACAGACATTTGATATTCCTATATGAAGGGGGTGATAAAGAAATATAATATACAAGCGGGCCGCAGGGCTTTTAGGGGTATGATGTGGTGGAGAATTGTAATTGTGATCTTGTTAAATTTATTTGTGATCTTATGTTCGGTTATGTGTTAGGTGGATGAGTAAAAAATATATATATATATACATTTTTGTGATGTCGAAATTTACCATATGTGTGATACTAAAAGGGATTTGATGAATTATTATGATTAATTTAAACTGAAGTTAATATAGATGTATATGTGTATTTATGTTCAGTTATGTGTTCTTTATGTCTAGTGTTACAAAAGGGGATTTAAACAATTTTTAGGATTAATGATATTTTGATATTATGCGATATTTTATTATATGTATATAGACCAAGATGAATTCACAAAGAATAAAAGTTGTTATTGTTGTTTAACAGCGAGTTTTAATTGCAAGTCCCGTCTCACTGGACCCAGCGCATTTTATGCTTCTTCTAGGCCTTCTGCCTAGTTCTAAATATCTAGTGTCCCCTCTAAAAAAAAAATCTATAAAAAACTACATAAAAAATAAATAGGGGTTACACACTAAGCGATTCCCATCAAGATAGGAAACTTCTTTTCTGCCTATGGTTTACTGGTAGGAAGGGAAGTTGATATTCTCTTCCCTTCCTAAAAGGTTCTTCAATTCTGTAAATATTCATCTTTAAACTCCCCTCTTATTATTTTCCATTAAAAAATGCCACAAAACACACCATTTTCATTTTTAGATGCTATTATGCATGAAACATAAGGAAGTACACACTCATTGTAACCATATCTTAGCCGGATGTATTAAAAACAAACAAACAAAATTAAAAAATAAACTAAACAAAATGTGTGGCCGGGTTCTATGCCACTTTTAAGTATAAAAGAAAAACTAATTGAAAAGAAATTAATTGAAATAAAACCTAATAGTAATTAATGAGAAAATATACTCACTGTACTAAACAGAGATTACAAAACTTATTTTACAGTATATTATGAAAAATATAATTAGTAAAAAGCTGTATCAAAATTGCATATTATGAAAAGTTTATAAAATCTATATTTTACCCACACACGCAAAATGTTTTATTAAATATGTCATCATGTGTTAAAATACCATTCATATATAAAATAATTTTACAAAAAACATTTCTAATTTTAATAAAAAATCACAGGCTTAGAAGTCCTGAAGACACAAAATAGATTAAAAATGAAAAAATACAATAATAATTAGAACTGTAACTAAAACTGTAACCTATAAATTATCTTGGATTTTTGGATTTCGTTGTCCATGACGTGTCCATTACTTAACTAAATATAACTATTTCACTACGACTCGGAACACAAAACGTTTTATGGGTAAAAACGTAAAAGTTTTACCTTATAACCTGAACCGGTTTTCACTTTTAAAAAGCTTCTTAAGAGGTTGCCGCTGGTAGCACTGTCCGTCTTGCTGTTGGCGACGGAATCGATTTTCGAAAGATCGATGCTGTGTGTGTGGGGTGTGATATGTTAGAATAATGCGTGTGATTTGAATTGTGTCTGTTCATTTAGGATGTCGTTTTTATTTGTTTTCATGTGTTTGTATATTTCCAGTTGTTCTAGAGTGTCTAGTTTTCGGCCTTTTGTGTGTACGTGTAGAATGTTCATGTTATTGTCGATGTTTTTGTATGTGTGGTTTGCTTCAATGAGGTGGTTTGCAAAGGTGGATTCTGTAGTGGAGTGGAGTACCTTTGTGTGTTCACTGTATCTTTGTTTGATAAATATAAATTATCCTCCCCTAATGAAGTTTTGCATTAGGTGTGTTGTTTCGAATACTTAGGGCCAAACCATGTTTTTCTTTTAGGTCGTAGCTCCAGTACAAGGAAGCTCATAACTTGTGCTGGCATTTTTACTGTCTGAATATGTCTTGTTGTCTTATTCAGAATAACCATGCTTGAAAAGCTGGGGTTGCTGTCTAACAAGGCAACCACATGATTTAATTCACTTTGTAGTTTCTCAAAGAATCTATACAATTCGTCAAAGTTGAAAGGACATCATTATTTTCTATTTCATAGCATTCATAGACCTCTGGTACTTCTGTTGACTGTTGTTGACAATTATTGTTCTGCTCATCTTCTGTTAGATCCAGGTTTTTGAAAAAAATCAGTAGGGACACTTGAACCAACAGCAAGTCTGGCAAAATTTACATTATCATTTACTGACAATACACAACACATTGCCGTTTGAATATTGCACTTTGTTCCTACTGCACACATATGCTTGCAGTACCGTCCACCTCTCCCGTACAAACAATCACAGTCTGCCACTTTGTATTTACTGTATATACATCTGTTTGACAATTTGATGTCACTTTGAACTTGCCATCAGATCTTTGAGTAATCTCTACTCCCTTGATTTTTCTGTAAAATTCTAAGGAACGGTAATTTAATATCTTCTGGCCATGTCTTGACCTTGCAAATTCATAAAAAGTCTCCTTTTGTGTTAATTCTCAACAACATTGTAAATAAAATCTATCAAAGCACATAAATTAAATACCTTGCACCTTTGCAGTACCACAGCTTAGAAACTATGCATATAAGCTTCACAGCAGATGTATTCTTTCCCCTTGTGACTATTTCATTACAGAAATCGTTCTTTCTTTTGTTTCTCACCCATAACGACTCAAAATGATTACTTTCCTTGAGGGTATTTTTTTCTACTGACTTTATCAGATTACTGAACTCCTTAGCGCCAGTATCAGTGTCGGCCTCTTGAAAGAGCTGCATTTTAACATGAAAGTCTTAATTTCCAATTCTATTATCTCTGTCCTATAACCATGGTCATAACGTCTAACAGACATGAAATGTACAAAGTAAGAGTTTTGCAGTACAAAAAAAAAACTACAAAGCATATTCTTTCGGCATCACTATCACCTGTCATGATTATAGTTGGGCAACAAATTTTATTTCCATTTGACTCAAGAGCTTTTTTCAATAATGTAAACCTTACTGTATAATTGTCCTCAGATAGGGATGTATGGAGAACACATCATAATGGAAGAACTCCAACTTTACTTCTACAAAAAACGAACATCACACAAGAATTTGTTTGATCACATGAGTCACTAGAATCTACAAATATCATTTCATTTGAAGTGCAGACACTCTTTTCATGATTGGGGTAACAACTGCTACAACCATCTATTTATCAAGTCAATTCCTGAATCCTCTGAAGTTATTTTCTTTCTGTTCAAGTTTTCTAACAAGCTGTTTTGATTTCTGTCACCATAATTTTCTCTTCTCCAATTTTCAAATAAATTAACTGCCTGCCTTACGGTTGGATTTATTTATGCATTGGTCAAACTAGTAAGATTATCACTATCATCCTCCATGTTTTCAATAATATTCATTTCATGGTAGTTCTTGGTAGCTGCTGGGGTCATACCAGAATAAAAATAAGAATAAATAGTATCCGCAGTTTTGTTTACCTTACATAAGTAAAGGCTTCCGCCACTATAACAGGATGGCTGGATGAAATACTATGTTTACAATACAATTCAAAACAGACTTTAAATGAGGGTCATTTTTCTAAGTATCTACACTAACCTTTTTAAATTTTTAATCAATAGTAGCTTTGCACAGCTTATTTCAGTCTGTTTTATTTTCTTTCATTTTTAAGTTTATTTGTGTTAAAGTGTTGGCACTTAAATGTTTTCCTAAATAAGTATCCTTTTGATTTCCATGCCTTTTATAGGATATCCAACTTGTATTAGTTTCTTGTCAAAACTTCACTACAAAACTACTGCACTGATCACTGTAATTTTCACCTTCTAATTTACACTATTGAAATACACTACTGTTTTTAAATTTTCTCTGTTAGCAGAATCTTCAAAAATTAACTAGCTTACTATCATTACACGAAATCTATAAAAAAATGCAAACTTATCAATATTCATTTTAATTTCACCGAAACAACTCCTTCACTAACAATACAAATGGCAAGTAACATCTGAAAAGAGTAACACTCAAAGAGGTGAAAAGAGGTGATTCAGTGGCTGAAATCATAGTTGGTGCATTAAGATGTGCAGCCAAGGCTACTACATAGCCCCTCCGAGTTCAGTGCCCTGAAACCGTAGTGGAAATGTAAATACACAACCAGGCAGAAGACAAAGTGCACTCACTGGAACCTGTTGACACAGAGCTTCCAAGTTCACCATACTACACTGCCCGAGCAAGGAAAGCGAGCTTCTGATCTTCACTTAGAGGGAACCAGGAACTGAGGACACCACCAATGTCCAACAAGGCTTACAGATGCAGCCAAACGAGAGGCCACTTCATAGTGTCGCAGCAGCTACCCCACAACTGCACGAAATCATAACTGTCGGCATCCATCAGGTAGTACAGGAGGCATAAAATAATGACCAAGAGTGCGAGCTTGGAGAAACGACCCTATGGTGGCCGCACCACAGCAGAATGATACCGTGTGGACAATGACCTAGTCTGCAAAGACAGACGCTGCCAGGAAACAGGGTTGTATGTACTGCCGAACATCCGCCAGGAGGTCATCCAATACTTTCACGACGACCCTGAAGCTGGTCACCCAGGAGCAGAAGAGATGTTTCAGGCTCTTGGCAAGGACTTTGCTTGGACTGGCCTAACTGTTGACGGCCACTACATCTGAAGCTCCCGAGTATGCGCCCTTCACAAACGGAGCCCAAATCCTGAACAGCGTTAACACCACCCTCACCAACCATATATATGTTGAAACACACTCACCCTAGACGTAATGGGCCCATATCCGCTCACACAAGCTGACAACCAGTACATCGTCGTGATCATGGACATATGTCAAGCTGGGTGGAAGCGAAGGCAGTGCGCAAGGCCGACCGCAACACTATTATCCGCTACTTGGAGGATAAGGTTTATTATTCCCTCGTTGGGGGGTTGAGGGAAGCAAAGCTAAGTGACAATGGGAAGCCACTCACGGACCACAAATGGAAGCAGATGTGACAGGTTGCACATGCAACAATGGATTACCACCAACTATCATCCCAAGGTGAACACGACCGAGCGGCGCCACAGCGAGATAACGAAGGTGCTGTGTCTCCAGCTCCACGACTATGAGAACCAGGATGACTAGGGAAAACGTTTGCCAACAGTCCTGTTTACACTGCGCAATCGTACGAACGCCGCCACTGACATGACACCTAGCAAGCTTGTGTTGGGGCAGGGACCTACAACGACCAGGTGTGACTGGAGACAGCCACACACAGACCACGACATAAGGCCGATTCAGGAGAGAGCAGTGACAGCCCGTTCACAGCATATCAGGTAGCAGCAGCGGCTGTATCCGGATCAGAGGACACAAGACCCTATGCTAGCTGTAGGCCAGCTAGTGTAAGTGAAGAGTCACGCCAGTCCAGCCAAAGAACGGAAGTACCCCGGAAGGGAGCCAGCCTGGGAAGGAACCTTCAGCTCGACCGCGACACTTGCCGGGGGGGGGATCTACCTGGTAGAAAAGGACAGACGTCCATACAAGGTCCACCGGCAGCGTCTCAAACCCGCCCGAGAAGAGTTCTAGACTGGCGACCGGAAAGCATTCAAGACCCGGAGGAGACGACGACACTCTGGGCTGTGCGGTTGTGCGTCGCAGAGACGAACTGCTCGGTAACTGAGTTCCGAGCTACCTTCTGGAGCTCCTGCCTCGTGGCCCTGCCCAAGTAGGGCGTGTGCTCTGTAACAGGCCGATTCTCGGCTGTTGTGCTAGTCTACACTAGCGCAGTATACACCAAGGGCGTTTCCACGAATCTCCTGGACGTATACGGTACCTGCCCAGCCCAGCCACAAGAGGATTGTCTGGGAACCTCGCCGCACGTGCATAAAATTTGCGTGCAAGCCGCCTGAATGTTTCGTCTAAGGAGCGGACGCCAAGTCCTCTCCTTAGAAGGCGTGATGAGAAGCGACGGGGGACTTTGGCCGCTAGCCGAAGACCCCTGTCGAGGACGCTCTGCAACTTCTTTTTATGCATTGCGGCAAGGTAACCCCAAACCGGGCAAGCGTAGGTAATGACCGGCAGCAAATACGCGCCGACGATCATCTTGCCCAATTTCCTGGTCATGGCTGAGCTGATCAGGAGTGGAAACAGTAAGCTCAGACGAGCGGATGCTCGCTTAAGAACTGTCTGAGCGTGGGTACGCCAGGTGAGCCGACGCTCGAGGTGTAATCCGAGGTACTTGACCTCTTTGGACCAGCGCAAGTACGTTCTGCCGATACGTAACTGCCTAACAGGGTTCTTCCGTCGCTTCGAGAATTCGACGGCTACACTCTTGGTAGCGTTGAGTTGCACTCTCCAATTTTCAGTCCAGTCCCCGAGCGTTGTGACGATTTTAAATATATCGAAAATCGCACAAATTAAAATTTTTAATTTTAGTAAGTAAGAGTATCATACACCCTTACCTATACCCAGATTCCTGAATCAACTTGAAACTTTCCAGTACCAACACGCCAAGAAAGGTATTAAGTAAAGAATAATAATAATAATTACTTGAATTATTATAAATGCGACTATATAAATAAAGAAATCCCTAAGTCATAATAAAGTTAACATAAAGTATTTACATTCTAATTAATGAATAATTATTAATATATAAAGTACGAACTATTTTCTTAGTGCGTAAATACGCACCAGCTTACTGAGCCCTCGCCCCTAAACTATACGCACATTCGCCAGTAGAACTTCGCCATGACAAGATGTGAGTTTTGGTGTTGTGTACATACACATAAGTGTATGTCCTTAAAAGTATATCCAGCGTGAGATGGTTTTATTGTGAATAATGTAGTGTGTAGAGTTAGTGAGAATACATACAGAAAGAAAAAGGTAGCCAACACATCTCTTTTTTAAAATATAAAATGTAAGTGTAAGATAGGTAACTACTAGACTTTAGTACTGCAAAGTGAGAACTATAATTAAAAAAAAATGTGAACTACAAAAGTCTGGACCAAGGAAAGTGAAACTACAACAGTTGGAACTTCAAGTAAACAACCGATCTTCGAGAGCAGAAATAATCAACCCTATGTAGATTCCCCAGGAACAATGTACTCCACCCTTAGAAGACGACAGGAGATGCCCCAAGGATACAACAACAACCTCATATGAAATTCAGGTGATATCAAACCACAACTTTTGTAAATTTCGCCTTAATAAAAGAAGTAACAAAGAACTTTAAAGAACTTTAGCAATGTAAAGAACAAATTATCAGATTTGTAAATTTTGTAATTTTGTAATGAAGTAATAGTAACCGCAATGTATAGATAAATGTAAGATAATAATGTAGAGTATCACCAATATTATTCTTCCAATAATATGGTTGAAGTTTTGATAAATTAATTATTTTGAGAAAGTTGAGACCCGGATCCGTGGTATTAAAACTAACATCTATATGAATAAATTTTGAGATAAAACGAATAATATACTTAAGATCTTTGAAGCAGTAAAAGCAGAATTTACTAAAATAACTTTTCTTTAAAATCAAGCATAATATTTGAATAGCAATACAGAGATGTTTTCGCTAACACCTAGTGAGTGAATAAATTTATGCAAACCTTGTCAATTTCCTATATCATAATTGTTTTGTAATTTGTTGGTAAGTATTTTTACTAACAACGGCAGCTAGTTTAATTTACTGGTAAAGAATTGAACTAGTTCCCGACTTTTGTGTTGTCTTAACAAGGGAGACGGCACAAAATTGCGCCACTCTGCTATTGTAAAAATAATTTACTTTGCTATAAAAAAAAAAAAAAAAAAAAAAAAAAAAGAATTTTCTGCTGTACTCACCCCCAAGTTAGGATTAACTCATTTAATCGAATATAAAATAAATCTTAGTGACAACAAGGTAATACGACTGCACCCATACAAATTATCTCCGCCCAAGATGGAAATAATGAGAAACCACATTAATAAACTCCTTGATCAGCACGTCATTGAACCCTCAATGTCTCCATATTCATCGCCTGCATTCCTAGTACCAAAAGGAACTGACAAACATAGACTAGTCGTGGATTATAGACAACTAAATAAGAGTATAGAATTTGAATCGATACCACTGCCCGACATTCACAGTGCGTTTCACTATTTTACAAAAGCGAAAATCTTCACCATAATGGATCTCAACCAAGCATTCCATCAAATCCCACTAGCTGAGGAATCAAAACATTTAACTGCTTTTGCTGTCCCATTTAATCTATATCAATTTACGAGAGTACCATTCGGTATATCACAAGGAAGTTCAGTATGCAGCCGACTCTTAGAAAAAATTTTCCATGACGTTAAATTTAAATTTGTATATCATTATCTTGATGATATAGTAGTGTATAGTGAGTCAATGGATCAACATGTTGATCACTTGCGTGAAGTATTATCCAGGTTAAAGAAAGCCGGACTGACCGTAAACCCGAGTAAAGTTAATTTCGCAGTAAAACAATTCTCCTTCTTAGGTCACATAGTATCAGCCGAAGGTTACCATCGATCCCGAACGTACACGCGCAATCCGAGAATTCTTACCTCCGAGAGACGTCAAAGGTATAGCTAGATTTTTAGGTATGATTAATTATTTTCATAAGTACATACCCCACTTAGCGGATATAGCAGCCCCATTGAATGCCTTAAGAAAGAAAGGAACGAAATTCGAGTGGACTACTCAACACCAAGAAGCGTTTGAAACACTTAAAGAAAGCATTATATCCCCACCTGTATTGCAGTTAGCGGATTTCAGTAAACCATTTATCGTACAGACCGATAGTTCAAGTGTAGCATTAGGAGCCGTAATATACCAGGAAATAAATAATACTAGACTCCCGATCAGCTATGCATCCCGTACATTGACTGAACAAGAAAGGAAGTTCTCAGCCTACGAACTTGAATGTTTAGCCGTAGTATTCGCCTTTGATAAATTCAAACCATTTTTGGAACACAAAGAATTTCTACTAGAAACCGATAATCAAGCTTTATCATGGTTATTGAATCACCCAAAACAGTTAGGTCGTATCGGAAGATGGGTGTTAAGATTAAATTGCTACAAGTTCAAAGTGCAACATATTCGTGGTACTCAAAATGTAGTAGCCGATACTCTATCCCGCATGTTCCAACTACCCAATACAAGATCTGGAGAAGACAATATTGAAACCACTACCGTTAATACACTAATTACTAACTTTCCCCTTGCATTTAAGGATATAGCATATCACCAACAACAAGATCCGAAATTGTGCAAAATAATCGAACAAATAGAAAAAGGAAATAACTCTGACAAATATATCTTGAGTAAAAGAGTACTTTGTTTTAAAAAGGCAAACGGAAAATTACTGAGAATAATCGCCCCGGAAATAATCAAACCCATGTTAATGGAGTACTACCATTCATCGACAATTGGAGCTCATATGGGAATTAGGAAAACTATACATCGTATTCGCAAGGAATACCACTGGGAAAACATGAATAGTGAAATAAAAAAGTTCGTGAAAGAATGCGAAATTTGTGCCCTGAGCAAACCAGCAAGAACCAGTCAAGTCGGAAAATTAATCTCCGAAATACCTACCACTCCCTTCTCGAAAATATACATAGACTATTCTGGACCTTATCCCCGCTCTAAATCCGGAAATACTATGCTGTTAATTTGTGTAGACTCATTCACTAAATTCGTGTGGATGTATCCTATGCGTCGTGCATTAGCATCTACGACAATTAAAATTCTACAAGAACGACTATTTAAAGACTATGGTACACCTTTAAGCTTAATATCTGACAATGGACCCCAGTTTAAGTCGAAAGAATTTAACGACATGTGTTTTAAATTAGGTATAAATCATATTACCGTGACCGAGTACAGACCGCAAGGAAATATAGCAGAAAGATACTTGCGTAACTTAAAATCAGCATTAATATCTTATCATGCTAAAGACCAGACAACCTGGGATCAAAATATTCCGTGGATACAATTTGCATTCAATTCAGCGTATCATGAAGGTCATAAATCAACACCATTTGATTTACTGTACAAGTACAAACCCAACCATCCTTTAACCACAAAGTGGAAAATCAATGAGTTATTACCCCGCGACGTGAATGGGAATAACATACGAAAAATATGGAACGAAGCTCGTGCAAATTTGAGAGCTAATTTACAAAAATCAAGGAAGTATCATGAGAATAATAATAAACAAATAAAGTATAAAATAGGTGATATAGTAATGTATAAAACTCATCCTATGAGTAAGGCAGTTGATAGGACCACTTCGAAACTATCATATCGATGGTGTGGCCCCTACCAAATTCATAAATTCATCACCCCCATTACTGTAGCTCTGTACGAACCCAATACAGAAAATTACGTTCGCAGAAGCCATCTGTCTCAAATAAAAAAATGTTTTTCGTGTCAAAATACAGAAGAAAGACTACGAGAAAGATAGAAAACCTAGAATACCATCTAGGTAAGATAGAATACTATCTAAGTATTAAGAATAAAATATGTTGTATATACTTATACCGAAATAGGATAAGATTGTGCAACATCCTATACTATAAGTGAGTATAAACTCAAAACCCCCTCGTACGAATACTAGCGAGGCCTGATCAACCTTAGCTAATGTCCTGCGAGAATGATATTACACATGAGAAATCTGATGACGATGATAATGAAGATGAAGAGAGAGAAAATAGAAAAAGAAAAATAATCCTTAGCGCTGTAAACTAAAAGTAATTCTATTGTTCTTACAATACGTGATTATTATTAGTAACATACTCATGAGTATAACTCCGTAAAACGAGTGACCAATTCAAGAAAAAACCGGTAGTAGATGTAAGAATTAAAATAAGGTAGATTTACGTTTTGTGTATTTTATATAGTAGATGTAGTAGAATTTAGATGTGACATAAGTGTAAGATAATCAATTGATGGATAGAAATAATGTGAGAGAGAGAAATTTCAGTATGAAATTTTGTGTCCAAATATAATTGTTAATTAGATTTTCTATTATTATTATTACACCCCCCCCCCCCCCGTTTTTCATAGTTAAGTGCAGGAGGATGTGACGATTTTAAATATATCGAAAATCGCACAAATTAAAATTTTTAATTTTAGTAATAAGAGTATCATACACCCTTACCTATACCCAGATTCCTGAATCAACTTGAAACTTTCCAGTACCAACACGCCAAGAAAGGTATTAAGTAAAGAATAATAATAATAATTACTTGAATTATTATAAATGCGACTATATAAATAAAGAAATCCCTAAGTCATAATAAAGTTAACATAAAGTATTTACATTCTAATTAATGAATAATTATTAATATATAAAGTACGAACTATTTTCTTAGTGCGTAAATACGCACCAGCTTACTGAGCCCTCGCCCCTAAACTATACGCACATTCGCCAGTAGAACTTCGCCATGACAAGATGTGAGTTTTGGTGTTGTGTACATACACATAAGTGTATGTCCTTAAAAGTATATCCAGCGTGAGATGGTTTTATTGTGAATAATGTAGTGTGTAGAGTTAGTGAGAATACATACAGAAAGAAAAAGGTAGCCAACACATCTCTTTTTTAAAATATAAAATGTAAGTGTAAGATAGGTAACTACTAGACTTTAGTACTGCAAAGTGAGAACTATAATTAAAAAAAAATGTGAACTACAAAAGTCTGGACCAAGGAAAGTGAAACTACAACAGTTGGAACTTCAAGTAAACAACCGATCTTCGAGAGCAGAAATAATCAACCCTATGTAGATTCCCCAGGAACAATGTACTCCACCCTTAGAAGACGACAGGAGATGCCCCAAGGATACAACAACAACCTCATATGAAATTCAGGTGATATCAAACCACAACTTTTGTAAATTTCGCCTTAATAAAAGAAGTAACAAAGAACTTTAAAGAACTTTAGCAATGTAAAGAACAAATTATCAGATTTGTAAATTTTGTAATTTTGTAATGAAGTAATAGTAACCGCAATGTATAGATAAATGTAAGATAATAATGTAGAGTATCACCAATATTATTCTTCCAATAATATGGTTGAAGTTTTGATAAATTAATTATTTTGAGAAAGTTGAGACCCGGATCCGTGGTATTAAAACTAACATCTATATGAATAAATTTTGAGATAAAACGAATAATATACTTAAGATCTTTGAAGCAGTAAAAGCAGAATTTACTAAAATAACTTTTCTTTAAAATCAAGCATAATATTTGAATAGCAATAAAGAGATGTTTTCGCTAACACCTAGTGAGTGAATAAATTTATGCAAACCTTGTCAATTTCCTATATCATAATTGTTTTGTAATTTGTTGGTAAGTATTTTTACTAACAACGGCAGCTAGTTTAATTTACTGGTAAAGAATTGAACTAGTTCCCGACTTTTGTGTTGTCTTAACAAGGGAGACGGCACAGCGTGTCAAGCTGGCGCTGCAGTCATAAGACGGCTCTTACTACATGACGATCGGTCGTAAATACGGCCGTGTCATCCGCAAAGAGGGGCACCTGGACTCCAGGCTGTCTCGGCACGTCGTTGACGTAGAGTGAGAACAGAAGGGGGCCAAGAACACTACCTTGAGGGACGCCGGCTGTGATTCGTCTCTCGGAAGAGACTGAATCTCCAACTCTCACGCAGAAGGTCCTCTCCGTCTGAAAGCTAGCAACCAGATGGAGGTAGCAGTCCGGGAGCTGGACTTCCCTGAGCTTGAATAATAGGCCATCATGCCATACGCTGTCTAAGGCTTTTTCAACACCTAAGAAACAGCCAACGGTCCGTTCTCTCCGACACCCGGCGTCCGTGATGTATTCCACCATTGTCATCAGTTGATGAGTGGTCGAATGCCCCACACGGAAGCCGAACTGTTCGGGGACCAGCACGTCAAAGTTAATTAGATGTTCTCACACACGACGCTGCACGAGTCGCTCAAAAACACTGGACGTGGCGGAAAGTAGGCTGATACCCCGGAGGTTGTCGGGGCGGGAAGCATCCTTTCCCTGCTTCGGGATCACGATGACCGTCGCCTTTCGCTATTTCTTGGGAAAGTAGGCCTGTCTGAGACACGCCTCAGAACTCCAGGCTCGGAGAGAAGTCGTAGAGCGGTGTTCGTGACACCGTCCGGGCCTGGAGCTTTTCTTGGCTGAAGTTCAGCGAGCCGATCTGAGACCTCTTCCAAAGAGATGGGTTCGGGCTCCGCCGTGATCGGAAGAGACAGAAAGTCTTCCACAGCCATCTCGACTTGTTCGTCGAAGTCCCAGTCCATGGGCGGGTCGGGAGCGAACTGTCGCTCGAAACACAAGCCCAAATACTCGGCCTTCTCCTCCGGGCGACCCAGGAGTCGTCCGAACGGCCCAACGATGGCGGGGAGAGGAGGAAGACCCGGAGGAGTTGTGATTGCAGCGACAGACATCAGCTCTCAATCCCAGCCAGGAGTAATCTTATCGAACCTATCCAAAGCCGAGCCATTCGATACGTTCACCGTAAACTCCAGGCGCGAACTAGGCGTTCTTACAGCGATCCAATCAGAAGCCGGCAGCTCTCTGATAGGCCCGCTGTGACACCAAATTTGTCACACCGCAAGCTAGGTAAGTTGATTGTCAACGCGTACCTGTTGCCGATCATTACCTATGCCATTCCCGTCTGGGGTTACCTTGCAGCTGTTCATAAAAGAAAGTTCCAAAGCGTTCTCGATAGAGGTTGGCTCCTTGGAGCCCAGCCAAACCCCCTCATAGCCGGCCTTGGCAAGTACCGACGTTCAGTTGATTCTTGGAAACGGCCTCGGCAATTACTGTACTAAAACGACCTAGTACGAGCAAGCCGTTGTAGCGGCCACTAAATTCTAACTAAAATATTCCCTCTGGACACGACCACTAGGCAGGAGCTCCTTCCGAAGCTCGAAACTAGGAAACCATAGGGGCGTCTCACGACGCGCATCCCTACAGCTCTGGCAGACTGCGAAATTCCGTTGGACGACGTGACGAAAGTAGTAAAGAAGAGTAGCGAAATGGAAGAACAAAAAGACGAAGCGAAACTTATATACTACGACATCAGCGGGGCTCTACATCCTGCTGTCCAATGAAGAGGACTGCGGTGGAGAAACAGCATGGAAGGCAGCCGCCGAACGTCACACCGCGGCCCCAGTTGAACACTCGCGCAGATGCAAATAGCGTCCTCGCCCAACGGCTTTTAAGGCGGCGTCCTACGTAGACGACAAAAAATCGCACGCAACTGCGATCGTGCGATTTTTTCGCAACAAAGGATTTCAAACAAATGCAAACATAAGGATGTGTCCTACGTGGACAACGCAGCCATGTGCGGCGGTCGCAGTGTCGTGCGTGCGTGCGGCTAAACACAAACCTGTTTGTGATTGCCCGCAATGTAGTGCGTGCGACTTTCAGTCAGACCAGAGACATTGGTGTGAGTGCGTCATCATGTCTGTGGAAATGTTAATATCAGAAGTGCAAAAGCATCCTAGCTTATGGAATTTATATCACACACACACAGGACACAACCTAACCTAACATATTTATAACAGTATGCAACTTTTAATTCTGCCAGTACCAGATAACTTTTAATAAATTATTACAGACACCAATTATTAAATGTTATTTAGTAAATATCAAGATTCAATAATAAATCTTTAATTAATTACCTGACAGTGACGATCAAACGTTCTTCAATAGAAATTGATCGCTGAAAATTGGTAACTTGTAACGAAAAATCACTTTTTTATTATATTCACAATGTAGTCAAAAGTATCAACAGACATTCTTATATAATGCTGGAATAGTTCTGGATAAGGTCTTAGTTTTCCAGACAGATGATGAAACTCGCCAAACTCTAATTTCTCCGTATGCCCTTCGAACCCCTTGATTTTCTTAAGTACGCATACGTAAGTACTGAACTGTCCAGCAACAACAGCTTACGTCGTTTCTTGGCGGAGAGCTATGGTAGCAACTGAGCTAAAATCGTTCCGAGGAGAGAGTGCCTACGTAGGACACAAGCTTTTCCCCGCGGGAGACGTTGAGAAGAAATAGCACGATAGCACTTGCGTGCGATTTTGTCGTCTACGTAGGACGCCGCCTAAGGGCCATAAATGTGACAGCATGCACGATAGGCGCCACTTATCTTGTGACAGCTCGTAGAATAGGCCTAAACTTCTTTTTAGTTGATACACAGGGTAGTTAATGATTGAAACTTAGCTGGTTCCAAAATTAGATAAGTTCCATAAGTTAAATATTACATAAACTTAAATCATTTTTTACTGAAAAAGAACTTTGGATGTGTTAGTCATTCGTAATCAAGGTAGTATGTACACCATGGTTTGCCGTAAACGAACTCATACGGGACCATATATCAACAATTTGTCCATTCATCCTGATCACACAAAAGAGAGGGTCGTCACAACTTGAAAATGCCGTGCTGAAGCCATGCTACGTTCTACTGGGAATATTATAACAAAGAAATCGCTAATATTGTTAGCGACTTTTCTAAGAATGGCTATAGTTAGAGATTTAGATTTATTAAAGACACTTTACCTATGAGAAAGGTCGCTCACGATAAAAACAATGAGGATGTGAAGGGTACATTAATTATTTCATATGTTCGGGGAACTTCGGAAAGCATTCGGAGGATCCCAACGAAATATGGACTGCGTACTGACTTTCACTTCCGCAACACTATCGGGAAAGTTCTATGTAATACCGCGCCCAAACTACCTAAATTAGAGAGCTAAAATGTTATATAGAGCCTCCCGCGTGAATATGGATTACCGGATTTTGTCGAAACATCAAGGCCTCTGGAGGTACGTCTGGCAGAACACAGGAAAACCATTCAAGAAGGGAAGACTAACATTAGCTGAACACGTATGAGACGAGCAACACAAAATCCTGTGGAATCGAGTAGATATCGTTGGGAGGGTAACTAATACTCATAAACGTATAAAAATCGTAGAAGCATCTTTTATGATTGTAAATGATAATTGTATCAGTTAGTAACGATGTATCTAAGATCTGGATTAAGAACATAAAAGAGTATGTTTATCATGGAAAGCTGTGGGCGCGCCCAGGATGCATAGTTTTGTATTTAAACGAAGCGTTCTTGTCTTTGACGTTATTCATTGTGTATATTTGCCTCAGTGTTAGGCCTATGTGCTTCCTGGTTCTGTTCAGCGAACTTAAAAGGTAAGTAGCACCCTCATACACAACTTTATATATAGTTGTGTTTAACTTTGTAGGTTGTGGCGGTTTACTAAATTCTTTTTTAACAGTTTACGCTTGTTAGTGAAAGAATTTCGGGTAGGCTTAAGTTTGTATTTGATGTACTACTTCAACTTACACCTGAAGACGACCACACACTGTTTAGTGGGCGACACGTTTAACGATGGTAATTGTCCAACCTAACCCTTCCCACAATGTTCACGTACCATCGAAAGTTAGGTTTAAAGATATTAAACCATATTTGGTAAAAAAATTCGAATAATTAAAACTTAAGCAATATTGACACTTACACATTTCTGGCAAACTGACACTACAAAGTTTGTGTGTCACTACATTAGTAAAGTGACACTACAAAGTTTGTGTTAAACGCCTATAATTCATTTTCTACTGGATTTTGATTTTCCTCATCTTTCTATACTAAAAAGTACAAACAATAATGTAGAAATTATACATTTCGTAAATATCTCTACTCGGGATAATAACACTCCACGCGTAAAATCTTCAAGTCTCTGTTATACAAACTTCTATTACGTCCTTCTTCATTTCATAGTATTTTTTTTCTTTGCAAACATTGCTTATTTTTCAAACATAAATGCCAACCATTTTTTATTTGTATTACACGCATTATATTAATTGTATTAATTTGTAATACATTAATATTTTATTAATATATACATGCCCAGGATTTAAACAAATACAATAACGTCTTATACAATTAAAATATAAACACAATTTAGTGCTTAAGTCTAATTTTTCAGTTGTTCCATCTGAAGATGAGCCGAGAGGCTTGAAAGCGCTTATGAAAAGTATAAATTGCATGTTAGTGGTTGCAATACAAGTTTAGTAAAAATACAATAACGAATAGTGGGAAAACAATTCAAACCATTTAAATATATTTTTTTAATCTAGGGAAAATGGAGTCTTTTCGGGTGACATTTAGCGAGGTTTAGCATGATCGAGTTGGTAACACTGCATAACGGTTGGTATAATTTTTGAGTGACAGAATCACAACCGTTTTTATTGTGATACAGTATCTTTTCTTGAATACTTTTAGTGCCATTTTGCTTGTGTACGTGTGTTAGTGTATTTAATTCAAACATTATTATTGCAAAAAATGAATAAGATTTCTGGTTGCACTTCCAAATACATTTCAGGTATTATTCAATATTCCTAATGCTGTCTCTTATTTAGACTATATTAATATTATATTTTTCAATACAGGAGAACTTCTATATAACATTTTTTAGGTATTTAGAAGAAAATGTTATAAAGAGTAAATGTCACAAACAGGAATCCTTGTGTCCTTAGATACACAGTTCCTCAGCAAAAAACAATAACTAAATATAACACCTGTACTAATGTTATATGATGGTTATTCAAAAATTAATCTCAGATTGGCAAGTAAGAAGTTTCAAGAAGCAATGCTACATAGAGGTCCATGTGTGTTTTTCAAATTTTATTAATACTACTATTAAAACATTTCATAACATTCCTCTTTTTGACTTTGCTTTGTGCATTAGACTTTATTATTGTTTCACATTGTGAGGAAGACATTTAACAAAATGAAATCTTTATTACTAACTATAATAAATTATTCCGAGACAGAACACAATTATTTTCTCAATGACATGCTTTGCAAAGGTAGATTCAGTGGTGGAGTGTAATGGAAATAATGGCCTATATAGAATTTGTTACATTCTAAGCAGTTTAATTCATAAATACCAGGTAAATCAAATTTGTTTAGCTGTTTGCATTTTTTGACAGTGTGATCTGTTTTGTTTGCAGTTCTGTACGCAATGCTGTATCCTGCATTTTTTAATCTGTGGTATAGTTTTTCAGTGTGGTTTGTGATATATGTGAGTGTTATTTGTGTTTTCTGTCGTTGTCTGTTGTTTGTTTTGCATATGAGTTTTAATTATTGTTCTATTGTATTCACTGGTTTCTGCTAGATATTTGATTGTGTTTAATTCGCCTTGATAGCCTCTTTCTTCTAGTGGAATGTTATTTAGTCTGTGTATCATGGTTCTGAAGGCTGATAGATTGTATTGTATTGGGTGAGTGGAAGAGTCATGTATCAGTGTGTCAGTTGTAGTGGGTTTTCTGTATATAGTGAATGTGTGACTGTGTTTTAGTTTTGTAATAGTAAGGTACTGGTACAGGAAATTTACGCTATTGTTGTTTTCATATTCAGCAGTGAAGGTTACGTTTTTGTGGATTTTGTTGATACAGGTTAGTAGCTGTTCACATTGTCTTGTGTTTCCTTTAGATAGTAATATGACATCATCAATATACCTACGCCAATATGTTTTATGTGAGCATCTGTCAACGTTTACAAGGATTCTTGTTTGTACCAAGTGTTGTAGAAAGATTTCAGCTAGTATGCTAGACACGGGTGAACCTATGAGTAGTCTGTCATTCTGTGGGGTCATTCCAAATTAAATTATCCAGCCAGAACAAAATTTTTCACCCCACCCTCTCAGATTTTCATGAAATTTTTTTACAGCATCTATGGACAAATATAACAACCCGTATTTTTAATTTTTGCCAAATTCGCTTTATTTTTTTATTTATGATTTGAAAAAAAGTTCATTTTTAGCTGATCTGTTAGTCACGGCGCGTGGTCAAAAGGGCACTTTTCAATAAAAACTCTAGTTGTATGGTTATTATTTAATATTAAGTTATGAAAGTCACAATATTTACTTGAAATTTCACAAGGATTCCAAATATACGGTCAAAAATAACATTTAGACTCATATAAACCTTATTGTTCCACTTCAAAGTTGCCAATTCTGAATATTTTTCTCCGTCCAGGCTTTTACGTAAATGTTTATAACTTTTTTCTGTCTGGTCCTATGAGGCTGAAAAAGGTCTGACTTGAAAGAGAATGAAATGTACTATAATAGCATAAAATAAAAGTCATGGGTATTTAATGTTATCATTTTGTAATTTAAGTACAAAATTGTATGAACTAAAAATAGGTGTGAATGAGTGTAAATTGTTTTTGTGAATTAAACTATTGGAAAGTTGTTAAATATAGTGTAATGTGTGAATATTGACTCAAGCCTATAATGAAGTGCATGAAAAGGATTTCAAAAAGTACTGAGGCTGACCTTAGCAGGTGAGAACATTTTCTTTGATCGTACTTAAACAACAAGTTTTTAATATTTATATAATATACTCAGACTCTATAAAATGAGACACTCTGCATAAAGTACATGAATTTGTAGCAGTGGGGATTTCAATGGCAAAGTGGGGAAATTTTGGATAGCCATGTTGGGAAAAGATGACTGATTGACCTGGCAACACTGCTCAGTTTGCCTTTGCTCTGTGACACTGTTGTGATAAGAGCAGTAGCATACAAACAGTGCATAAGTAGTTCATTGTAAAAAAGTGTATACATTGTTTAAGGTGATTTTGTGTAAAATTGTGTTTTTTTTATAATCTATAAATTTATACAGTGTAATAGGGGACAGTAGTGTGAGTGTTTGGACTAAACATACAAACTACAGTGAGTAGTCTGATTCATCTGATTTTGATTCAACAATCATTTTTTCTGATTTTAGTGCTATTAAGTTTCATTGATAACCATTAATGTGCAGTTTAAAACAAAGATTGCCATCTTTATTTCTTTATTACTGTACTATCTATATATAATCATGAGTTCACATGAAGAGCTGTTAGTACCTAAAGAACAGTGTAATGTGGGGCTGATCACTCATTCTGTTTGTCATAACACAAATTTAACAGATAAGAAAGAAATACTGCAGGTTTCAAATTTACCAGATGAAGTTAAAGAAATTCTTAATTGGAGGTTAGGAAAAACATTGACACCTAGTTCCAATTTATGTTTACATCATTATCTCTACTATACTGAATATTACGAAAATAACCAAAAAAAGTGTTGCGACCCAAAGAATGTCCACAAAAATGTCATCAAAGCAGGTTTAAGACCAGCATCTCTTAAATATGCCAAAGAAGTAAAAAGAAAAAAAGGAATAATATTAATTCCTGGAAAAAAGATTTGTGACAACTGCAGAAAAAAAATGTTGTTAGATGATGATGATGACGATAAGCAAATAAGTTATCACAGTCAATCATGTGAGGATGAAATGAGTCACAACAATCCACATGAAAGTAGTGCATTGACTCCAGTAAAAAAGAAATCAACACACCAACAAAAGCTTTAGAAAAACACGATTTAGACTTAAGTATGGCAACAATAGGCGTTTCACCAATGAAACTGAAATAACTTCCGACTGGATGTAAGGTTAAGTATGCAAAACGAAAAATTGATGAAATTAAATGTAGAATTAAATCAAAGATTGCACGTGTTTTGAGGTTCCCAGAGAAAAACTTAGAATCTGAGTCTTCAGATTCATCAGCTGAATCTGTATCTACAATGGGACAAAAGCCTCAGGATTTGGATCACCTTGTTAATGCAATGAAAGAGAAGATTAAAATCACCCAAAGTAAGAGAGAGAAAATTCAAATTTTAACACTAACACCCAAATCTTGGTCAAGGCAGAAAACCGTATCAGAATTTACAGTGACTGAATACATGGTTAGAAAGCCACATCAGCTGGTTCAAACAAAAGGGATATTTCTATGTCTGAGCCAAAAGAAGGAAACAAAATTCTACCAGATATAATTGAAAATGTTCCAAGCTTTCTATGAGGATGACGAATTTAGTAGGCTCATGCCAGGAACAAAAGATAAAGTTAGTATTGCAAGAAACGTTCACATGCAAAAACGTTTGTTGCTCTGCAATCTTGAGGAACTTTACTCTGCTTTCAAAGAAAAGTATCCCAATGCCAAAATTGGAGTTTCTAAATTTTGTGAACTTAGGCATGACTGGTGTGTAACAGTTAATCAAAGAGGAGTTCATTCAGTATGTGTTTGTTACATACATAAAAACCCTGCACTACTTATTAGTCCAATGAACTTGGACAAAAATAAATTGAAAGAATTAACTGCCATGTTAATGTGTAAAGGCAGAAAACATGAATGCATGCTAAGGATGTGTGATAACTGTCCTAATTCTCACAAATTGAAGGATTTTGTACGAACAACACTTTAAGACTATGAAGATAACGACCAAATAATATTCAAGCAATGGACAAACACTGATCGTAGTGAGCTACAATGATCCTTCCACTCTCTGAGTGAAAATGTATCTGAAAACGAAGTGTTTTGCTTCATGGATTTTTCTGAGAACGATTGAAGAACTATTGAGAAATATGAAATTGCCAACTTTGAAGTGGAACAATAAGGTTTATATGAGTCTATAAATGTTATTTTTGACATTATATTTGGAATCCTTGTGAAATTTCAAGTAAGGATTGTGAGTTTCATAACTTAATATTAAATAATAACCATACAACTAGAGTTCTTATTGAAAAGTGCCCTTATGACCACACGCCACAACTAACAAATCGGCTAAAAATGACCTTTTTTTCAAAAAATCATTAAAAAAAATAGAGCGAATTTGGAAAAATGAAAAATACAGGTTGTTATATTTATCCATAGATGCTGTAAAAAAAAATTCATGAAAATCTGAGAGGGTGGGGGGGTGAACACCCCTGGATGATTTGACTTGGAATGACCCTGTGTTTAAACTTGTTTGTTATAGATGAAGTAGTCATTTCTTTTTATTTTATCTAAATTTTATAAATATAATTAATTCACTACCAACTCGGAACACAAAGCTTTTTATGGGTAAAAACGTAAGTTTTACCTTATAGCCTGAACCGGTTTTCGCTTTTAAAAAGCTTCTTCAGAGGCTCATTTACATTTTTACCAATTAAAAACTTAGTGTTCCAAGTCAGTAGTATTGTACTTATAATTGTTAATCAACGGATACGTCATGGAAAACAAAATCCATAAATTTTTATCCAGAATAATTGTATTCCATGTGGGAATTATTTTTTTATAGTTAGTTATGATACTCGCACACATCAAGGACAACAAAATCCAAGAATTTATTCTTTATTGTTACAATCAGTTTCTACTGTTGAAATGATTGTTTTATTAACCTCAACAAATTTGTAGTCAACCATGTTTTTGTGCACCCCATAGTCTTTATTTTTATATTTTGTTTTTAGGGATCTGTAGTGCTCATATGATACAATCTTTGTTTAATTTCTGTGACAACTGAATTTCATTTGCTGCAAATATTTATAGACACGTACTTATGATAAAAAGTAAGCTGCCATCTTTACTATTTCGTAAATTTGTGAAGTTTTAAATATCTATTGGTGTAAACATTCATTTTTCCATACCCCCTTCTTTGTTTGAACAAAATAAATAGCATATAAAAAGAAATTTTTCTTTGAATTTGTATACTTTCATTCATAACAATCTAAAACTCAACCAGCACCTACCAGAAGGCAAATCATGGCTGTGTCCAGGACAGCTGCTAGGGGTTTGTGTGCAATCTTGAATTTGCCGCCTCACGGCTGTCTCCTACCTCTTTGGCTCAAGCCACGGTCAATCTTAAATAACATTTTATTATTTTTAATTTGGAGAATGATCTCCCGCCAGCTACAACTGATACCGTTAATGTCAATAATATACATCATGTATTGATATATTGATATATTTGGGAATGTTGAGAAAAAATTATGAAAAAGGTACTAAAAAAATGTCTACCACTCAGTGGATTATGGAAAAATTCAGTTTTAAAGAAATCAGTTCATAAAACAAATTAGTTCCCACGACATCTGCCTCTTCTTGAGAATCATTTTAAGTTTATGTCTCTGCAATATACAATTAATTTGTCTTTTGGTGAATTACAAAAAATTACTACTAAAAAACCTACATGCGCTATCAAAAGAATTTATTGATAAAAGATTTTAGTGTGATCCTCGACTTTATAAAAAAAAAAACTGCTCTTTGTAGTTATTTTTTGGCTCCACTGAAGCTTCTCGTGCTTCGGAGTTGATGAAGTTGATACAAGTTTATGTATTAAATGAGAAATACATAATACACACATAATTGGAAACTTTGAGATACATTAAAAAGTAGAGGTTCGGTGGATAAAACATATCATTTATACATGTGAATGATGATATGGCCCATGTGCAGTGCACACCTTGCAAGCTCAGTTACGGCGGCCCTGGTTATGTCCCTGATCACATGGTAATACAGTAGAACCTCACTAATTCGTCACCTATGGGACCAAAAGGGTGACAAATTAGTGAAATAGATGAATTAGTGAGGGAGTAAGAAACAAACCCATTAAAGACAATATAAAATGTTTTATTCAACACTAGCAATGTACAGTACTAATGTTATGCTCAAATATATTTATTGTTGAAAATTTTCAAACTCAAAACAAGTTAAGCACAGTAATTGCAAAAAAAAATTGTTTAAAGATTGTGAAAAAAATGTGTATTTTCTTCTGTTTTTTCTATCGACCATACTTTTCAAGAGCTAAGTTATATATTTGCTGCAGTGAAATTATTTTAGGCAGTTCTGCTTTATATTGGCCTTCGTACCACTTGACTGCTGTAGTCAGTGATTGAATGGCCTCCTTACGAGAGATTGCAGGTTTTATTGGCTGGTCATCTTCATCATTAACTTCTGTAGATACGTATGTAACAATTTCATCATCACTAAACATTTAATAACCCGCATCCGGTAAGTCTAATTCTCACCAATTGTTGACGTCATCTTCACTCATACTCTTAAATGCTGGTAGGGACTGGCGATATGTCTAACAATTCCGATGCAGGGTCAAGACCTTATGGTTCTGTAGAGACTGATTGTAAATCAGTTGGCCGTAGTTTATTCCAAGCAGATTTTAGAGTGTTTTCTGGAATACTTTGCCAGGCATCAGCTGCATTATATATTGCAACCTTTACAGTGTATGCCTTCCAAAATTGTTCAATGTCCTGATCATTTTCACAAAGTGCCAAATTTTGTAAAAAGCACTTGATGTACTGCCTCTTAAAACACTCAATGAAGACTTGATCCATTGGTTATAGTAAGCTTGTTGTGTTAGCAGGAAGAAACCTACACTGGACTGTATCTGAATCAGATGAACATTCTTCTAAATCATCAAGAGGATGGGCGGAATCATTATCCAAGATTACTAGAGCTTTTTCTGGCAATTTTTTTTTTTTTTTTTTTAGGTAAAACAGTACCTGATGACGAAATTCCTCTTTCAGCCATGCTAGAAAATTTCTTTGTTCATCCATGCATTATTTTGGGCATAATATTTCAAGGCCACTAATTATAACTGATAATTTTAAAAGCTCATGGTTTTTTGCCTTGGCGATGACAGGTAACAGCATTTTATGATTCCCTCTAGCACTGGAACAAACAAGAATTGCACCTTATATCCAGGGGCTGTATATTCTGAGCCACATGCCAGGGTTTTTGTGGGAGAGCTTTCCAGTACAATCCCGTCTCATCACAATTATACACTTGGTCCACACACAAACCCAGCATATTAATGTGAGCACTTAGAATTTTTCCTGATATCGTATCAGTATTTCACTGTTTGCACTGAGCTTCTCCCAGTTGATTTGTATAGCTGTCGAATACCACGCCTCTCCTTGAACCTATGGAGCCAACCCTGACGTGCTTTAAAATTTTGGTCACCATTAAGTTTTTGATTAATTTGGATAGCTTTTTCAGTGATAATTGTCCCACTTAAAGAAATTCCTTGGGAGTGCTACTGAGTGAACCATATAAACTTTTTTTGTCTAATTTTCTAGAGTGGCTGTCGTTAATCTTTTTCTTTTCAACACATTCCCCTCTGCAGCTTCGGTTTTGCACATAAACTCTTCAATTTGATCACCATGCTTCTTGATGTCATTTATTGTGGTACATGGAACACCATACATTTCCGACAGTCTAGCCGCACTATCACCTTTCTGAAGGCGCTGGAGAATTCAAATATATTTTTTTTTTAAATCGAGACTTGTATAATGAGTACGTTTAGTAGACACGACTGGCCGTAGACATCAGCTCTACTTTCAGACTGATCAGAAACACACACAACAAATTCTTGGAATCACCACAGGGCCTTGGCAAGACTGAATATTCGGAAACGTATTACACTAAAACAAAACAACACAACACTTATTGTGCCATGTACCCAAGTATTAAATAGCCATTCTCGGAACCAATACCTTCCACAATCCGTTCTCCTGGCTATTATTAGAACCTCAACCACAATCAGCACGTTTATGGTTTATCCTGGCTATAACTAGAGCATATATGTTAGTTAATAAAGAAAAAGAAAAAAAGCTTAAGTGGGTGACAAACTAGAGAAGGAGTAATTCAAGCCACAACCTGACGAATTAGTGAGGTTCCACTGTATATTTTAACAATTGCTACACTTTTTGAACTACAGTGGTTATAACGATCTCAGTTAATATGAATTTCCAGTTAAAATGAACAAATTTTATTAAAATATTTGATTTCTATGGATTTATATGGACTAGTTTTTTCTGTAAAAACAAAATTGTTTCTCAGGTATAACAAACAACATTTTAATAGTTAAGACAAAGGTTTTGTAAAATATAGAAAAACACTTGGTAAGTTTCACAAATTTTTTAATTAACTAATTAAAAAATTATAATTAAAAAATTTGTGAAACTTACCAAGTGTTTTTATATATTTTACAAAACCTTTGTATTAATATGTTTCACCAAGTGCCCATCGAGTCATCAATTAATATCGTTAATAGTTAAGTACCGGAAATTAATTTGACACCAAGAAATTCTGAAAAAGTATAATGTAGTTTACTCACTACTGCTGAATGGATTATAAATACTGTATGCTACTGTGCTCCTAACACAATAAAGGTTTAGTTTCTTCAAAAGTACCCCAGGTATGCATTTTTCAAAACATCTGTGTTCGTATAACATTACAGCATTCAGTACTGGACATTGTACACCAGCCTACACTAAAATTATCCTTCTACAAAATTATTTCGGAAATAAAATATTTTGTACTTGTACATACAGTATACCATACGTTGTATTGTAAAATGAGACAGTTCGCATAGAATGACTGACATATCATATCTGTCAGTATTTTTCATTTCTTAAGTGTTTGCTACTTATTACCTATCTTATTACTTATTACATATCGTTCATTGTTTTACAACTTGATATACTAGAGGCCTACGAATAGGTACTGTATTCTCAGACCTTACTAAGTTTACTGTTACAGTGTTTTTTCGCTTATGGTTAGTACAGATCTGACCATCGTTAGTGTCATTTTATGTGCAGTGTGCAGTCTATTTAAAATTCATAAAATGCCAGGCATTAAACAGAAAGTCTGCATTGTTTCTGATAAAGTTCGATTAATTTGGGATTTATAAATGGTATTTCTAATTCAACAGTGTCTCAGAAATTCGGTTTATCAGCTTGGTAAGACTGAAAAACCATATTGTCCGCATTTCAAAACACTTACATAGTAAAAACACATTTTAATTGTGAAAAAAGATTTATAGGTGGCTCTCTTTAGTTGGTTTAAAACGCAACGTTTCTTCTGGCTACCTGGTACAGACCAAAAACTTTGCAGCTGAACTTGGCTACAATGATTTCATTTGTAGCAATGGATGGATTGACTCTTTTAAAAACAGAACAATATTGTGTATACAAAAGTTAGTGGCGAAGCATTATCAGCTGATCAAACGTTGTTAGTGAGTGGGTGAAAAATGTTTGGCCTAATGTTAGACGAAACTACTTGGACAGTAATATCTATAATGCAGATGAAGATAGTTTTCTTTTTATAATTTAACTTCTTACAAGACACTACATTTTAAAAATGAAAAATATATAGGAGATAACCATCAGAAACAAAGAGTTACTGTTTTAATCTGTGCAAACGTGATCGGTATGACAAACAAAAGCTTATTGTCAATGGGAAATCAGCAAAGCCCAGATGTTTTAATAAAGCAAAAGGCCTTCCAGTTACTTACTTGTCAAATCAGAAAGCATAATGACATATGAAATCTTTCAAAATGAAAATAGTAAATGGGATGAAGCTCTTCATGAACAAAAAAGAGAAAAACTTTGTTATTGATAAATAACTACCCTGGCCATCCTGAACTGGCCATCCTGTAAGAAACATAAAAGTCTGTTTTATACCACCAAATGTTACATCTGTTTTGCGACCTATGGATTAAAGTGTTATCAAATGTTAGAAATATCATTTTCGTCACTTGTTTGTCTTGCAACTCATCAGCCAGAGAGAAAATTTATCAGTGAATACAATAAACAAGTCAATAAATGTATTCAAAGTAATTCATCTGATGAATGACGTAAGGGACTCAGTAACACCATTAATGATACAGAAATGCTTCAAAAAGAAAACTTAACACTTCTTTAAATTCTATATTTAAATATGTACAATATATTAATATATGAATAAGGAATTTATAATTTATTTCATTAGGAATTCATATTGTTTCTTATAAAATTATCCTTATTTTCATTAGAAGTTCAATTCGCTTTCGCATTTATACATACTATTCTTACGACATCACAGAACAATCCACGTGTTTGTCAAATGTGCCTGAAGAATCTCGATGTAACGCGTGTGGCGTACGTGCTTGTCGATGCATTTTCGAGAGGTTTCTCAAAGGCGCCAGCCGCATGGACTGTGTCAAGGCCGTAGTTAATTACGTAGTTCACACGAGCGCTAAGACGCAATTAGGAACATTCTGGTCTGTGAGTGCAGGTATAAATACATGGCGGCAGCGGCCTTAAGTTTCAGTAACGTGAGCGATTTTGGATAGTGCGGTTCGAGAGTTATAGTAGCGATATTACTGTGTGCGTTCAAGTGGTTATTAGTTAAGAGTGCTGTTTTATAATCGGACGGTATAATTGTAATACAATCGTGTTCAATTTTAGTGGACATTTTATTGCGTGTGAACAATTTCCATTTGATTTGTTGTAGAGACTGTGTTGTTAATTACGAATTGTTTAACTGTAAAAATTAAAGGTGTGATTAGTGACTTAATTGGTGTCTTGTATTTTTCTTTCCACTGTACCTACGACATCGAGTAGACTGTCATAACAGTGGTGTCAGAACTGGGATAGAATGGTTAACAGTGGAAACAGTGGACACTTTGTACAAGATGAATTTAATTCATAATTATTCAGAAAACAATGGATGCCAGTCAGATGATGGAAAATTTCCAGGCGCTACTGTTGCAGACAGAGCAATGACGCCGACAGGAGGCGGAAGAAGCAGAAAAACGACAGGATGAAAAACGTAGACAGGAGGCGGAAGAAGCAGAAAGACGACAAAAAGAAGAACAAAGACAAGAAAGAGAAGAAGCAGAAAAACGACAGGATGAAAAACGCAAGCAGGGAAGAGAAGAGACAGAGGAACGACGATGACAGGAGGTAGAGGAACGGAAGCGTGAAACAGAAGACATCAAAGCATTAATACAGGAGCAGAAACAGATTCAAGAACATAGTACAAGTTACTAAAATATCAGAGGTACAAGAATCAATGACATTAAAAATACCTGAAGTAGAAAAATCTGTCTCGAGTGTTGAAGAATCGATGACTAATAAAATAACTGAAGTATAAAAATCACTCACGAGTGTGGAAAAAGCTATGTCAACAATAACAGAAGACTCAATTACAAATATAAAAGAGCAGATTAAAAATGAAGTCGAGCAGTGCCTGAAGTTACAACCAAAACAACTTTGTGAACAGACTGTACCAATGATAAAGACAGAAAAAGGAGCAGAAAATAAGTTAATAGAGAAAGTCACTTTGCCTGCAGGAGGGACAGTTCACGTCAAAGCTCCAACCTTTGACGGAAGCAGTCACTGGGCAACGTACCTCCGCCAATTTGAAGCTGCTGCATGCGCAAATAATTGGACAGAGAAAGACAAGGCTGTTTCACTCGTTCTTGCAATAAAAGGACCTGCGGCAGAATTACTACAGAAAGTGCCACCTGACAGCCAAAACACCTATGCCGAATTGATAAAAGCTCTGGAATTACAGTATGGTGATAAACATTTGCGAGATGTGTACTGCACCCTGTTGAGACCAAGGCAACAGCATTCCGGGGAGAGCCTTCAAGAGTTTGAAGCACGTATCGACAGACTAATTAGACTGGCCTATCCTGAAGCGCCAAAAGATATTCGAACGAGTTTTGCGATGCAGACATTTACTGCCGGTGTCCAAGATAATGAACTACATCAAGTGTTACGAATGCCAAGACACCAGAACAGTGCGGACGCCCTGGTACATGCTTTGCAATTTGAGGCCGCCAAATCAGTGTCTGGTTGGACAAGTCGTAAAGTGCGCGCTATAAGATCGCGACAGCACAAACGATGAGGAAGAAAAACAAGGAACAGAGACTCGACGGTTGGCGCCACAGAATAAAATAAGAAAGGATGGAAGACCAAAGTGTTATAGGTGTGGGAAACTTGGACATCTACAACGAGATTGTCGGGTTAGAATTCAGCAGCAGGGAAACGAGCAATAGTCGGTACAACGGGGCGTGTGCTGACTAACTGGAGGAACGAAGCCCCTAGAGAATACGTAATTTCTACACTTCAGAAAAACAGTGGGAGCTTGATGGTTACCGGATTCGTTAAAGAAAGGCCAACCTCGATTACAGTTGACACAGGCGCAACAGTTTCTATTGTGCGGCCCGACGTAGTGAAAGATCTCAAGCCAATCTGGTGCTCTTGCAGCTTGCGAACAGCTACTGGACGGCCTGTAAAAGTGTTTGGAAAAGTGGAGATACACGTACGCCTCGGTCGACTTGAGTTTAATCATCAAGTGCTTGTTGCAGACATTGTGGATGAAGCAATTCTTGGTGTGGACGTAACGAACGCATACGGATTTATAGTCGACTTCAAAAACAATGTCTTGAGAATCGGATGCGAAGAGGTAATGCTATCAACAATGTCCACAGCAGAAAAATCGATGGACGTCGTAAACCAAGTGGCTGTAACTGTTCCGCCAAACTCCGAAAAGATCATCATGGTTAGAACTGCGGTAGATACTAGGGGCAACCAGTGCTCTATATTCGAACCCCAAGTAGTCAGCACACCGGGCATACTAATTGCCAGAAGTTTAGTAAAACCTGACGAAACCGGAAATGTACCTATTAGAGTGGCGAATATTTTGGATCAACCTATCACTTTACAAAGCAATACGCTCCTAGGCAAATTGACTCCTGTGGCCTGGGTAGCCGGAATAATGCAACGAAGATCCAGTGCTTCGGATAATTCCAAATTACCAGAGGAACTGCAAGAATTATTGAACAGATCTTCTAACGACCTCTCAAGTGGTGAGGTAAAAGAACTCAGACAGTTTTTACACGAATGCAAAGATTGTTTTGCAGTTCGGGGACAGTCACTGGGAAGAACCTCTCTCTCAACATCGCATCAATACCGGGGACACAATACCGATACGCCAACCTCTTCGAAGGCCTCCATTATCTAAACAAGAGGAAATGTCTCGGTTAGTACAGGACATGTTGACAGAGGGAGTAATCAAACCTTCGTCAAGTGCTTGGTCTTCTCCTGTAGTGCTGATAGCGAAGAAGGATGGTGGATTGCGTTTCTGCGTAGACTACCGGAGGTTAAATGACGTTACAAAGAAAGACTGCTGTCCATTACCTCGCGTTGACGATACACTCGACACGTTGTCCGGAGCACAGTGGTTTTCCACATTGGACCTGAAGAGTGGATATTGGCAAGTGGGTCTTCATCAAGAAGACAAGGAAAAGACTGCTTTTCCGACCCCAAGTGGCTTATTCCAATTTAACGTCATGCCATTTGGACTCTGTAATGCACCGTCAACATTTGAGAGGTTGATGGACCTGGTACTCCGAGGCCTGACGTGGAAAACTTGCCTTGTTTACTTAGACGACGTCATAGTGATCGGGAAGACTTTCGAAGACCACTTCGGAAACCTTAAGGAAGTTCTAACTAGAATTCACGGTGCACAACTGAAGCTGAGCCCGAAGAAGTGTTCTCTATTCCAGAAGGAAGTACAGTATCTGGGCCATCTGGTTTCGGCAGCGGGTGTTAGCATGGATCCTAATAAAGTAGACACCGTAAAAGACTGGCCAGTTCCAAAGAGCAAACACGAAGTTCGGAGTTTCCTGGGGTTATGCTCATATTACCGACGTGTTGTGAACGGCTTCGCTACTATTGCTAAACCTCTACATGAGCTAACGGAAAATAAACGAAAGTTCCAGTGGTCGAGAGGGTGTGACCAAGCATTTAGGACTTTGAAGATTGCATTATGTTCGCAGCCAATTCTCGCTTTTCCAGCTTCCGAAGGGAAGTACATCGTAGACACAGACGCAAGCAATACTGGTCTAGGAGCAGTTTTGTCTCAAGTGCAGAACGGTGAAGAAAGAGTAATAACATATTACAGCAAGACGCTTTCTAAACCAGAGAGAAATTATTGTGTTACAAGGAAAGAGTTGTTGGCAATTGTCAGAGCTTTGGAGCACTTCCATAAATACCTCTATGGGAGAGAGTTTTCACTACGTACCGACCATGCCGCACTTGCATGGCTCTTGAGATTTAAAAATCCGGAAGGGCAATTGGCAAGGTGGCTCGAATGTCTGCAAGAGTACAACTTCAAGGTACAACATCGCCGGGGGCGCCTGCATGGTAATGCAGATGGCTTATCACGAAGACCGTGCCTGGAAGACTGCCGACATTGCCACAAAAAGGAAGCGAACATGTTCAAGCCATCACGGTAAATTTCCTGGCAGACGGCTGGACAACACAAGACTGTCGACAAGAACAGATGACTGATGAAGACATCGGACCGATCTTGACACCAAAAGAGGAAGGTCGCCGCCCGGATTGGCAAGATATCTGCCATGGTTCCGAAGGGCTACTGGGCACAATGGGAATCTCTCACCTTAGAAAACGGATTGCTGGAAAGGGCTTGGGAAAGTGCAGATGGACGAGACGTGGTCATGCAGTTGATAGTTCCCAGAAGTAAAGTGCAGTCTGTTTTGAAGGAGATGCATGATGGAACGTCTGGAGGCCATCTTGGTGTTAACAAAACCCTTGACAAAATACGGAAGCGATTCTATTGGCTTCATCTTCGCCATGACGTAGAGGAATGGGTTCGGACGTGTGAAATATGTGCTGCATGCAAGGGCCCACAAACCAGAAGCAGGGGAAAAATGAGAGTATAACGTTGGACTGCCTTTTGAGAGAATTGCCATAGACATTGCTGGACCATTCCCAGTTACTGACGATGGAAACCGGTACATCATGTTTGTAGGTGACTATTTTACTAAGTGGGTGGAAGCCTACGCAATTCCAAATCAGGAGGTTACCACTGTGGCAAAGCAGTTAGTTCACAACTTCTGTAGCCGTTATGGAGCCCCTATGGAAATCCATACGGATCAATGGGAGAAATTTCAAGTCAGGTGTGTTTAAAGAATTATGCCGTCTACTCGGAATTCGAAAAACCAGGATAACGCCTCTGCATCCTCAGTCTGACGGGATGGTTGAGAGATTCAATAGGACACTTGAGCAGCATCTATCGAAGGTTGTTGACGAGAACCAAACAGACTGGGACCAACGTATACCACTATTCCTCATGGCGTATAGTACATCAGTACATGACACAACCGGCATGACTCCAGCAAAATTGGTGTTTGGGCGGGAGATACGTCTTCCTGGGGACTTAATGTTCGGATCACCTGAGACTCAGCCCAAGAGCCGCAGAACTATTCCTCGCAATTAGAAAACCAACTGGGAGAAATGAATCGCTTGGTAAGACGACGGCTGAAGATTGCCAGTGATAAAATGAAAACTCGGTATGACATTCGCAGCAATAGTGTGGGTTTCCAAGAAGGAGATCAGGTCTGGTTGTTCAACCCAAAGCGCCGTCGTGGTCGCTCACCTAAGTTGCAAACTAACTGGGAAGGACCCTACACTGTGAAAAAAAGAATCAATGATGTTGTTTATCGGATTCAACAGGAAGGACAGCAAAAGTTCAAGGTCGTCCACCTAGATCGCCTGGCTAAGTATTACTTCAGAGACGGTTTGCCAGTTCGAGACGAACAGGCTTAAGGAGGGGGCAGTGTTACGACATCACAGAACAATCTACGTGCTTGTCGACGCATTTTGGAGAGGTTTCTCGAAGGTGCCAGCTGCGCGGACTGTGTCAAGGTCGTAGTTAATTACATGAGCGCTAAGACGCAATTAGGAACATTCTGGTCTGTGAGCGCAGGTATAAATACATGGCGGCAGCGGCCTTAAGTTTCAGTAACGTGAGCGATTTTGGATAGTGCGGTTTGAGAGTTATACTAGCGATATTACTGTGCGCGTTAAAGTGGTTATTAGTTAAGAGTGGTGTTTTATAATCGGACGGTATAATTGTAATACAATCGTGTTCAATTTTAGTGAATATCTTATTGCGTGTGAACAATTTTCATTTTATTTGTTGCAGAGACTGTGTTGTTAATTACTAACTGTTTAACTGTAAAAATTAAAGGTGTGATTAGTGTCTTAATTCGTGTCTTGTATTTTTGTTTCAACTGTACCTATGACGATCGAGTAGACCATCGTAACACTATTATTTTTATGCTACTTGTGCATGAAACGTCTTATACTATAGTGCTGATTTTTTACTTAATTATTAATGACAGCAGTGGAGGAAATAAAAATAGAATATTTTGCAGCGTCACAAGTAGTGCGGTGTTTCCTCAATAATTAAACGGGGCGAGCGTAAGACACAGTATGCTCAAATTCGTTCAAATTATAGCTGACGTGTCGCATTGAATTTTCATGTATAAGTTATGGAAATTAATTGTTAATAATGTATTAGAAACTCTCTGACTGTAAAATGTTACATAAAAAAAATTCAGTAAAACACAAGGTAACCAGCAAAAATATCTTACATTACACATCTTACAAAATCAGAACAACTGTGTGATACTACTATGGTTTTAACATGTTTTTTACTTTAAATAACATAAATTTTAAATATAAAATGTCTGCTCTAGACATCTATGAGCCTTCAAAAGGTTTTGGTTCAACTGACTAGCAACTCGTCAGCATATCAGTAGAAACTGTAGTACTGTTTTCACACTGACTACAGGTTGTGAGGTTGTGCTATTAATGATTTAGTTTCAGATTCCTGATTAAATCACCAATACTAACAAATAGGTTGCCATATATTATTAATACTTATAAATGAATACTAATGTGAATGCTGTTCACTATAGCATTTTTATAAGCGAAGTACGTAAGAGTTTCCTGGTGCTTTTGTTTTATGACAATTGTTATTACCATAATTACGTCACTACGAATTAAATTTCCAAACTAATTAAAATATGTTTCATATGTTCAGAGATAAAAAAGTTTTGCATTTAATACGAGCTAGTAGCATTTCATTTATGAATTTAGAAAACCCAACACAATTACAGTACACAAATGTACTAATTATGAATAAGCAACATTTATTTTTGTATGACTTTGTCTGACTGAAACCCATTAAATGAAGCTCTTCCCATTTACTACTGAAAAGTACTCAATGTTACTATAAACAAACATACGAAGCTACAACAACAGAATCAGTTGTGGAAATCCACTGAAGTTAACAATAATCACATGCATATCCCAATTTCAAAATTACAAACCTGAAGAACTGAGATATAAAAAATTCAAAAACTCACAGTTGTAATAAGGAATTAAATGCACATCAAAACAATAAAACCCTTTGTCTCAGCAACATTTATGTCATATAATACTTTAACAGACAACAAAATTATTCTACCACATCTATACTACCTGTTTAACCACTTCTAGATGCAGTAGAATGTCAATCATCTGAAAACCAGTTATCCAAAAAATTGATTAACCGACATCAATTGTCTGAAAAACGTAAATAAGTTGTGATACTGAACTTTAACAGAAAAGTGGACCTACTTTGTGATTAATGGGGTGTTGTAGGTGGAGTGTTGTTGATAATACTTTACTGTTCCATACCTATATATTACGTGAGTTGTAATGATTCACTCATTTCTCTGACTCATCATCTCTTATCAATAGTAATCATTCCTTTGATATAAGCCCTACATAGTTGGCTGTATAATAGGGTGGAACGAAAAAACCAAGTTTGGATTTTTAATTTGTAATAGCGCGGAAAAGTTGCCTTTTGGTGTAGATAAGATAAAAAAAAAATATGAAAAATATTGGAGCATGTCTTGAGGTGCCGCAAGGACGATAAATTTTCATAAAATTGCAATTTTCGCTACATTTTTAAGTTTTTTTAAGAAGTTGTCAAACATTTTTTTTTTATTTCAAATACTGTCAAAAAAGCAGTTTTTACATAAAAAAAGACATACAATTTTTTTTTAACTTTTCGGATTATGTCTTGAGGTGCCGCAAGAGCGGTAAAGTTTTATAAAAACACACTTTTTGTAACTTTTTCAAAGATTTTACGTGTCTCGATTATGCAATAAAAAGTTTCAAATAGGCGTTTTAATATGAATAGAAAGATAAAAACAGTTTAACTATTGCATTCCATCAATAGTGTAACTACTGATAAAAACATATTGCATCAAGAAAAGAAAGTAATTAAGTTGTACAAAAAAGTTATTTCAGAAGACCACGTTTCACTAATAGAGGAACCAAACTCAAAGTTTTTAGGCCACGTAACACCTAAATCTGGCACTGGAAAAGACATAGCAGACAGTATTATGTGTTTCTTGAAGATAGAGAACACAACGAACAACTTTTGAACTTTACTGCTATTGGGTGTGATGGAACCGTTGTAAACACTGGACATAAATGGTGTGATTTCTTTGATGGAAAATGAAATAGGAAGACCTTTACAATGGTTAGTTTGTTTGTTCCATGGAAATGAGCTACCTTTGCGACATCTTTTTTGTCATTTAGATGGTAAAACGAAGGGACCCAATGAGTTTAAAGGCGAAATAGGTCAGCAGCTGGAAAACTGTGCTAATCTTCCTGTGGTTACTTTCTTGCCAATTGAAAATAACCTTCCTCTTTTGGAAAACATAAATGATTTAAGTACAGATCAGAAGTATTTATTGGATATGTGTATCGCTGTATCAAGTGGAAATTGCTCACTAGATTTATCTTTAAGAAATCCTGGAAAACTTGCTCACTCCAGGTGGCTTACATTAGCAAACCGTATACTTAGATTGTATGTGGCAACTGAAAATCCAACTGAAAACCTTAAGACTCTGGCTGAGTACAGTGTGAAAGTGTATGCACCTGTGTGGTTTAACATTAAGTTAAAACCTTCATGTACTTATGGTTCCAAACATCTGTTTAAGCTTATCTCATATTCACGCTATCTCTCTGATGATTTCAAGAACGTTCTAGACCCAGTTATTCAAAGAAATGGGTACTTTGCTGCTGGAGAAAATCTCCTTTTGTCCATGCTATATGATGAGCGCAAAAATGTAAGAGAACTTGGTTTACGACGTGTTTTAAAAGCAAGAACAGAAAGTAGAGGCGGAGTCAGGAACTTTAAAGTTCCAAAGATAAACTTTGATGCAAAGGATTACATCGACATGATCTCATGGGCTGAAAATGACGTAACTGAACCCCCCTTGGTAAAACATGTTTCCATTGACTCTCTCAAAGACTTTATACGGAAGACATCTGAAGCTCAACCAAATAGTAAAGTGGACCCGCTTATCGACTTTCCCCGGCTTCCTTGTCACACGCAAGCAGTGGAAAGAGCTGTGAAACTGGTGACCGAATCGGCTCAAAATGTCTGTGGTAAAATCGCAAGAGAAGGATATATAAGAGCAAAAATTGACTCACGTGAGAACACGCCAAAATTTGATACATAAAAACAGTTTAATGTGTCAATGAAGTAGAAACAAACAATTTGCAGCTGTAACATTTGTAATTATTAAGGGTTTTTTAAATCATAAAAAATGAACTTTCAATGTCTTTGAAATTGTATTATGATATTTTTTTACGTGTGCTCTAATAAAAAAAATATATAATTGATTTGACGAGCTTTTATTTCAACCTTATTTACGACTATTTATAACAACCAAAATGTTCGCAAAAGTTTCAAAATTAGCAAAAATACAAACTTTTTGACATTAAAAAATATTTTTTTATTATTATTATATTTTGTAATTAATAATTTTTTCCAATTCTAATGCTTATATATGTATTTACAACTATCTTTTGTAACATTATATGTACAAGAAAACCATAAAAAATAATTTATCAAAGTTTATAATTTTTCAATTTTTTTACAAACTTTAAGCTCTTTGCGGCACCTCAAGATGTTGTAGTATAGCAACCAAATTTTTTTTCCTTCTTTTTGAACCTAAAAGGCAACTTTTCCCCACTATTACAAAACTAAAAAAAAAAAAATTAAAAAAAGGCCATTTTCGTTCCACCCTACTGTATAACCTCTACACTGTCAATTCCTGTTTCGTTAGTACTTTTTCATGGTTCATGGTATGATATAACATTTGTATGTAGTGTGTGTACAGTACACCTCATTCGGTTTTTTTGAGAACGTTTTTCTATGTTCTGAGTTTATCAGTTCCTTCTGATTTTATGTTATAAGGTTACTATTTTCATTTTATAGTCCTTTCTCTCTGAGTTACACTTAGTCAAGTTCAGATCTAACAAAAATGAATGCTTCTACTAGCGGTAAATAGAAATGCATTGTTCTTTCTGTAGATGACGAACTTAAAAAAAAAAAAGTCCTATGACATTGGCAAAACAGTCTAATATAGCAATCAACAATTACAATATATTAGGAAGAATGAACAAAAGCTATTAAAATTTTCTTAATCTAATGAGTAATGTGGTAATCACAAAACTATTATAAAACAGCCAATGGTACTCAACTGGAGTCCACCATTTACACTCAGTTGATGCAGGGTCAATCCATACGTGAACCAATTTCAGGATCTTTAGTGTGTGAAATGGCATTATTATACAATAAAAAATTAAATGGTAAACCTGATTTTAGGCTACACTGGATGGCTGAAATGTTTTGAAAAAAGACATGGAATTAGGCAGATGGATATAGAGGGAGATATTTCAGCACAGGTCTTTCAGCAGACGTAAATGTAACTGAAGTTTTTAAAAAACTGCTCAAAGTTTTGTAAAAACCGAGGTTCTACGAAGATTTAATTTATAATATGCATAAAAATGAACTGTACTGGAAGCCGTTGACAAGTAAAAAAGGAATCAGTTGCTACTGGTCGGGACGCCAGTAAAGATCGCATGATGTCAGTTGTTTATACTAACTTAACCAGCACTTATAAAATTCCAGTAGCGCTGACTGGAAATCACAGAGTCCATGAAGTTTCAAATAGTTCAATTTGTCTGTTCTTCCTATATAATACCTAGCTGAAAACTGTGACTGCTTAACTTTCACACTGGGGTATGATTTTTTTCAAGAATCTCATTAAAAAAACAAATTCCTGATGTTGACAACAACAAAAGTACTATTGATAGTGGCATCCAGACATCCTCTGATGATATTGGAAGAAAAGTATACAGACTTTAAAATTGTGTTTTAACACAATTTCTCTGATTCTGCTAACGATTCAGGGCATTATTAAGGCCTTGAACAAATTATATCAAAAAATTCTGTTGCATACACTTCTACTAGGCAATGATGAAGTGGGCATAATTTAGCTATACAAAGAGTTGAATTTAAAATAATGCGCATTCATGCTCACAGAAGCTTGTGAAAACATCAAATGCAAAGATCATAGAAAAAGCTTTATAATTCATAAATTATGCCCTGTGATCAGCGGGAAGATGAACACAAGGCACTTTTACCATTAGTGCGACAACTAGCTGGATAAGAATAATCTAAATGATTGGGTTAGTTTTGTTTTAAAAAAAATTGAAGATTCTGGATGGTAAGTATTAACCAATGATGAAATTTTTGAATTGGTTCTGCAACCATCACAAAAATATGATGATATACATAATGATTGTGCCTGTATTGTTGCTACACCAATGCACAGTGAAGCAATTGATGAATCATAAAAAACGATGTGGTTCGAAGCACAACCTAAAGCTGATTTCAGAACGCTTCTAGCAATCAATAGAGTCAGGGATTTAGTGATGCTGAAATGAAAAAAACTGTGTAAAACAAAAGAAAGTAATCAATTTCTTTCAAATAAAAAGTTACAAATTTTACATGAGTGCTGCCTCCTTTTGTTATCGTTTTTCTATTGTATTTGTTTTTAATTTTAATTTCATTTTATTGTACTGTGCATAGGTTTTCATTTTAACACATGTTACATGCTATCTGATTAATATTTTATATGAAATGAATACATATTTTGTAAATATATTATGTGCTGTATTTAAACCTTTTTTCAATAAGTTAACACTTTGACACAGTGGACATCAACTGTCGTCCTTTGAAAACTTCCGAGAATGCCGATGGACGTCAATTGACGTCCTGAAGTTTCAATGTGTTTTGCATGATTCCATATGTATAAAGACATCCTTGAAGCTATTTTGAAATGTGCCAGGCCTTGTAGTACCCAAATCATCTGCTAGATCGTGTATGCGTTCACTTTCGTAGGTACAGTTGACATGAAACAGTGCACGGCAAACTGTTATGTTAGTTGGCTTAACCCCACTTACGTGTCAAAATGTCAGACAAGCGTTTCTTGTAAAAAAATTACAAAAGTAACCAATATATATTATAAATGTTATGTAATGTATTGTTTAATCCATTTCTAACAAGTAAAAATAAAATTGCGAGTTTCTACTAACAACATGTGTTTTGGCCAATTTTTTTTCTTCTAAGAACATCACTTTTTTGAAAAGCAATTTCAAGGAAAATAACCAACACAATAACATACAGTATACACCATTTAAAGAAGACATTAGAGCTTCATAAAAACATAGGTAGCATATTTTTTTACCATATAATTTAGAAGATACAATATTTTAAATATGTGCAAAAATGGCCCGGCATGGGCGAAGGACCACTATGTTAAGGGCCCAGCATCAAAGTATTTTAAGCAACTTCTTTTTGTTCCTTTTTTTTGGTAAGTACTACTACATTTAAATTTTTAATGATATTTTCTTACCAATACCACAATTAAAATCAGTTAATATTTATTTCTTATTGGTATTAGTTAAATTCCTTTATTAATACCTTCCCTACAGTGGGCACAAAAAAATTGGTTTTTGAAGCTTGTGTTGATAAGTTACTTAAGAATGATTAAGTAAAGCACTCAGCAGACACTATGTAATACCCCCATTTTATTTACAAAACACTTCTCAATTATAACCAATGGACATCTCTTGTCAATGTTAACTGTTATTTGTATTTTGTAATCAAATAACGGAATTCACCAAGTCCATCCTTTATTTAATTACAAACACAATTCTATCATCAATGCCTAAAACTATTAAATGGAAAGAATAACATTTATAAAATTGTTTCATATTCATGTAATTATCATATCTATACATGTTTATTCAACAATAAAAAAATTAAAACAATCAAACATAAGACATTTAATAACTGATAATAAATAAAAGTTATAAAAATAAATATTATACTAGAAGAACTGCATAATAATTACCGATAATTCATTAATAATCCATTCCCAAGCAACCTGTCATAGTGACTCAAAACACAGTTACAATGCAGCCTTATCATTTATCATATCCCTACTTCACCATACAATAAAATTATCAAAAAATGTTAACTTCGATGTGTGAAAAAACATGACCTGTCTTATGAAATTAAGTTAAAATATTATCTCCATATTACTGATAAATACAAACTAAAACAAATTACACAGAATTCTCTAATTATGTTTTTACTTCATGTTTCTCTATCTTTTCTTCAGTTTTTGAATTGTATGCATCTTACGATGTCAATTAAAAGTTAGATCCCTTCAAAGCAGTAAACCAGACAAGACAGTACAAAGATAAATCCTTTTAAAGTTGCTTCTACTTCTGACAAACAAATCTGTGCGTGCGTGCGTGCGTGCGCGCGCGCGTTTGTGTGTGTGTGTGTTACAACAAAACTTACACATTCACATTTTAAATTACAATATATACTACTTTTTGCACTTTTCAATACATAAAATATAAAGATCACATTGGCATTTATGATAGTCCAGACACACACACACACACACACACACACAACATTTATATAAAATGAGTTGAGCAATATTTACAATGACTTCACTTGTTTATACTGTCTGACAGAAGTTAATTTTTTTAACAGCTATTGGCCTATAAGGTTATAAGAATAAGAATAGTATAACAATTCAGGCTTGGATTTTGATGACCTAAAGATGTTTAAATATTGCCTACAAAATCACAGAAAGACAAATAAAATATACTAAAAATTTACAAACTGCTCTAAAATTGCCCCAACAATTTTGAACAAAAATACCTATTGAGTCATTGCAAAAATACCTACATTATTCATAAAATTTCTAATGCAAGATGAAATTTTTTTTATTGAGACTGCGCTAAGCCCATCTATCGATTTACATCTCATAACAATAACAAGGTGTAGGATGGAGTCCTATGGCGCCCTCCTTTAAAAACTAATCACTTTCTTCTTGTGATGCCTGTCACTTGACACACTACACTAAATAAAATGGCTTCATCCTATTTAGCCTTCCCACAAGTTCAGTATTGTCGAGAAGTTGCAGTATCTCGATGTTCTGGTGTTTATGTAGACATTTCTTATGCGTCTTGGCAAACTGCTGATCATCTTCGACTGAAGCAATCTTCAGATCCCTGTGGATGTCCTCATTTCGTATGTACCATGGAGTATTAACAATACACCTCAGTACTTTATTTTGAAATATCTGGATAAGTTTTCTGTTACTTTTCTTTGTGCATCCCCAGAGTTATACACCATATGTCCATACAGGTTTAAGGACTTGTTTGTATACCAACAGTTTATTATGTACAGATAACTCAGAATGAACGATGAAGTGAATACAATTTACAATAATATCTAACTATCCTATTTATACTATATATGCAATTCTTACAAGAAAAATAAATGAGCATTTTTAATCCTACCATTTTTAGCAATCATGAAATCTGTATGCCAAAAAAGTATTTAAAAAATTTCACTATTAAATAGATTAACATATTATCCGAAAGGGAATATTTCATGGAAAATATGCATCTATAATGATGTTTAAGCTCCATTCGTTCTGTTTACTCTATTCTGTAAAATAATACTACACTGACCCTGCATAGGTAGATAGTAAGGAAAAACACTGACTGATTGATGGGAAGAATATTTCTCCCATTTTGTCTACTTCCACCGTTACAAAATCATCATGGATAGTCACATTTATGAGGGGCAATGTACTGACCCTTTTCATCCCAGATACTCTTAAGAGACATATTCTGTTTTTTGCAAAATGTATAGTTGCTTTTTCTCTGTGTTAACCTGTTCACAATAAAATAGATTAGAAAGGGTGTCCCAGTAAAGCTCTTTAATTTAAGAATATTCAGTTTTCAAGGAGGAATGATTATAGAAATCAGCACAGAACACGTTCATTTTTTTCTTGTGTTCAACCATTAATATTTTGGACACCCAAAACAAACAAACACACATGCTTTTTTAATAACGTAATTTTCAAGAATCAATCACGTGCAATTATATTACAATCAAGTGCAGAAATGAATAATTATTTCTTCAACTTTGTGAAAAAATTGGTCAAAGATCAGAGGGTTAACTACTCTTCTTTTCATTGTGAACAAAAAAAATTAGCTTAAAAATTAATTATTAATAATAATTACAAATTATTCATTACTAATTACACAATTATTTCAGAATATGTGCAGTACTCAGTAAGGAAGTCCAAAAATTAACAAGACAACTTCAAGATATTTGTTGATTCACAATGCCATCATAAATAATTGTGATATGTCTTATGAATTTCTGCTGGCATTCGCCTTCTGGATTAGGAAGCATACCACAGTACTAACTTCCCATCTGGCAGGATTTTGGATTGATGGGTATCATTTTCAAAGTAACACAAATTATAAACTGGCACTATAAAACTACAAAGTATACTGCTTTATACTCAAGCAAAGTCTATTCTCTTGCTGAATATGAGAAATCGGCATCAACAATAACAGGAGTGTTACTATCACTGCCAAAAAAGCTCCTTCGTAGCCTACATCCAATATATCTTTACTTCCCAAACACCTCGTCTTTCACAGCTTTTGGATGAGTAATAGTTGGATATATTTTCTGACAGTCAGGGTATATGCTTTCCTTTCCCGATATATTGTTGAATAGTACATGTGTAATCTGTTGTCACTTTCACTTCACAGAAAAGTATTTGACATTTATAGAAAAAAATGTTCAGTGAATCAAAAATAATCTGTTCCAAATAGCAAATTTCAACTGTTTCATCTATGGCTAAATATACTTGAAAAGAATGCTGTATACATGAATAAAATGCACATCACTCTAGAAAACTAAACTAAGATGTATCCAGAATATGAATATTTGCACTGAGTACTTCAAAAAACACAATGAAACGTGTTTGTAAATACTATAAAAATGCCTACTTTAGTGTCAAAGCTAATCTTTACATCCACAACCCTTCCCAGATTAGTTGCAATGTCTCCTCAGGGTTGTGATTTTCCAAAAATGTTGGTAAACAGGGTGGAAAATTGAATCACTTCTTATGTTGGTACATGAGTAGTGAAAATTCTGATGCCTGAATCATTCTTAATCATTTGATAAATATTAAAATATTTTAAAACATATTAAAAGTCAATTTGGAAATAAGCCATTCAACAAGCTGACATTCCCTACTGGCACTGTGGTGTGTGAGAGCCCATGTAAAGTTGAGCGCTTTTAGAAAGTGCATTGTACATAACGCTATTTAGTTGACTGTTCGAAGGAGGATGCTGTTCCTTGAACCACAAAGTAAACTTTTACTCTTTGTGGTAATCCCAGTTACTGTGACTGTGCGACAAAGAATTGTTCTTTTCACAAAACACAAGAGATACCAGCATACTACCACCCACTGATCATTAGTCCATGACTTGAGATTTGAATAATTTAAGTTAATTAATTACCTCACCCAACAAAAAGTGCTGTTCACATCAGTTACCTTTATATTGTCAACAGATGCACAACAATATCTCCTTTCTCTCCATAGTAATTTTATCTGCCACTGAAATTTTTATATTTAAATTCATGGTTGTGTAACATCTTCACAAAGAATAATATGTCCTATAGAAATAAACTAACTTCTATTGAGGGAAATTGTTTTGGATACATATTCTTTCCTAGTGTAACAGGTACAAATGTATTGACATATAGATTATTATGTTTAAGAGTCGATTTTTGTAACTGCAGTCCACAGTCCTTACCATAGGGTCAATAACTTTGTATGATCTGCATCTGCCTTAACATGACACAACACTCTTAGTGACTCTCCAACATGTACTGTCAATGACTTTTAATGCATTGGCTGTACATTCACTTACTAAATGGGCTTAGTGGTCAATTTCTTTTTCAGTGGCTGAGTGACCACTTACTAATTTTCAAATGACAACTGTACACAAAATCATGCTGAAATTTTAAAGCACATCAATAAGCTTAATAGAAAATAAAATGAGAGGTTTCCTAGCTATGAGGGTAGTTTAAAAAGTTCTTGGCCTGACACAGAAATGACCCAAGTTCTGCCTATCAGATGGTGTACCATAACATTTCAAACAGCTATATTTACTAATCTGATCATTGTAATCAAATAAAGTAAACAGGTTTAGTGTTTGTGAGATGCGTGGATGCTAAGTCTGCTAACAGTCAATCAGAGACACGTTTGAACGAATGTTTCTTAAGGTGCTTAAACTTGTTTAACACAATCCAACTGAGTTTTGGGATGATTTATCAATGGTGAAAAACTTGGACTACATGCCAGAAGCAAAATGGTAGTCCAGGCAATTCATGAAAGTAGGCCAAAGTGCTCTAAAGTAGATGAAAACTGTTCTAACAGCTGAGATAGTGACAGTGTCTGTTTTCTGAGACTCGCAGAGTGTGGTTCTCATAGACTATTTAGAAAAAGGCAAAATCATCAGCGGAGGGTAAGTGCAGTATTGCTGGAACAACCGAATGAGGCTATTAAAGCAAAATTAGCAAAGAAAAATGTGCTTTTCCCACCTGAAAAGACAATGGAACCACTCAAACTTCCTCAGTTGAGTTGTAAAGCTTCATGAATTATACTATGAATTACTGCCACATGAACTGCACTTGCCAGATTTAGCAGCCAGTTACTTTTCTTGTTACCGAATCTGAAGAAACGGCTCACTGGAAAAGATTCACTTCAAATATGGAGGTAATCACTGAGATAATACATACATACTTTATTTGATCACAACAATAAAACTAATACATCAGGTGTTTTAAATATTATGGTATACCAAGTGACCGATCAAATTGCAACCAATCATAGCCACTTGGTACTTGTGGCTATATCTGCATCAGATCAAAAACGTTTTGAACTACCCTCATACAAAGGTCTCAGAGCTTTTATACTACACAATAATAATCTGGAAGATCTCCTTGATCACTTTGTTTGTCTTTCCTTCCATCAACAGACTGATTATAATACACATACTATTTATTCATGAGCCTTAATTGTCTTCAAAGAACATGCAAACATTTCACAGGTCTACCTGATCAAATTTGTTAACACACTTATATGTGAGTCTAGTTGCAGAGTGTGGTAACCACTCACAGCCCTCCTTGACTGGAATATTGAATTTCATTCACTTATCATTTGATTCATACCCTGTCTTCATGTTTAAATTTTGGTACTAAAAAAATATATGATTTGTTTAACATAATGGACTTACGCACAAAGCCGCCCTTAGCTACCACAGGACTGGATGCAAACCTACCTGTGGCGCCTACAATCTATCACACCTCCATAAAATCAAACAACAGTTGCCTCAGTCCCAACCCACTTCATACATTCTGTATAACACAATACTGAAGTTCTATACAACATATCCCTGTCAGACTAAATGTAAATTCACCAATTTAACTTTTAATTACAAAGTGCTTTAACTTTTACCAAAAAGGTGCTGATATATATTTATGAAAAAATAACTGACTTAATTAATTCAAAGTAATCAACTACTGCATTCATGTCCCAGCGAAATTTTAATGCTCTGAAACACTGCTGGAATTCATTTTCTGTCAGCCTCTTCAGCACATCCTGTAATACCTTTTGAATCTCCTCTGCTGCCATATCCCTTGATCTCCGTTATCATTTATGGGAACAAAAATAAGTTGCAGAGTGAGTAATGGTGCATGTAATGCCCATAAACCCACATTTGATCGCCATAACATCGCAATGACATAACGACATTTGGGTTGTTTTTCATATTTCACTACACAAATGAACACAATGTTGTTTTTGATCAATCGTTAGCAGGAAGGCATGTTTTGATCCACGCGCGCGCGCGCGTGCATGTGTGTGTGTGTGCACGCACACACGTGTGGATTTTTTAATTTGAAGGTTTATTGATAAAATATGCTTAAACCCTGATTCCACGTTTGTCCTGTTTTAAGTTGGAAGTATGTTCACAAAAAATTATTTAATAGGTTATAATACTAATAAACGAGTTGTACCCGTTTACGCCCAGCGGTGAACGCCAAATATAATAATATACTACGCTTAGCGTTCTGGAGCGCCAAATATAAAGATATTTTATGCTGCTTATTTTATTAGCATGAGTTGATTTACATATTTTAATTTATTTGCATTTATTTTAATTATTTATGTCTCGCATGTTTTGTGGTGCCAAATATAACGATTTGAATTATACCACAAAAGTTGCAGTGTCAAATAACTTTAACTTAGATTGCCCGACGTCGTGTGCGTCTTATATAATAATACAACTACTGTTTTGATATATCTCAGGGTAAAATTCAATAAAATGTATTCTTCATTACTCTCTATTAGTTAATTTATTAACTAAACATCATTATATCATATTTCTTGGTACACTTAATTCTTGCTATAAATATTAATAAATAAATATAATTAACAAATAGCACATTTAACAAAGTTAATACTTCTTCAATCTTTAAGAATTTACTTATTACTATAATTCTTTTTTTTTTAGTTTATAATTGATCAACTTAAGTTTAGTACAAAATTTATATATAAACGGATTCATTTAAATCAAACGATTGTGAAATGTGGTATAGATATTTTATGAATATTAGATTCTCTACGATTTCTCTAATGGTTCAATATGACCTAACTTAAGATCAAGTCTCTAAATTATTACTTTAAATTAATTTCTTTCGTGAGTTCTTTTAGTGAACAGACAGTGGGTGTAACATTTAATTAGTACATATAAAATTTACTTGAGGTACGATTATCCAATTCTTGTAGAGGTCACCAGTATGGGAAGCGATGCTCCTTAATCAGCATTGGAGTTTTTTGAAGATAAGTCATATGATGAATCTCGAGTGGCATGCTTCAACTTCACAGTTGCACTTCACATATAGATATATTAGCACTGTTCACAACGCGTGTTCGGATCGGCTTTATTTCGAGTCTAAATTATTATTGCGATAACTTCAGTTATTCACTGACATTTTGTAACAGTGTCATTAAATCTACTCGTGATATTGTTAAAGACGTATATTACACTCGGTTTATGTTGTTAACTGATACACTTGTCGGTAAATTACTGTTATTTGTTCATGACTAATTATTGTACAACATTCTTAGAATTTTGAGTACCGCCGTTATATCACGTATCACTACCGTTTACTATTATATGATCGCAAACTCGAACGCTAGGTTCGCAAATGTCATACAGTTCATATCATAGCGATATTTTTCTAAGTCGTTTTACGAACTCCGTAACACTTTCGTTCCCTCTCTTACTTCCGATACTCTCGAAAATTTAATAAAGACTCCCCCTCGCATCTCTGTCGCTTGCCTATATCAAACATGAGAATTTTCCCCACTAGACTTCTGGTTTTCGGCAATGCCGTTTCCTAATTGGTTCCTTTCTGTACAACCTACTCCAGAAACCACCTACTTTTTCCAAAGTAAGTTCTGATAGGCCTACCGCTTCCCACCAAACTCCTCTCCTGGATACTTTACCCTTCAGTCCACGGCTTTTCCGAATACTCTAGTAATACATCTAGTTGTCGTATTTCTTATTCTTCACAAAGGACAACCCTTCAATTTCTCTTCCAACATCTGCCTGTCCAATTAGTTGCGCCTATGGTATTATCTTTTATTGTATAAAGGCCTCGCCAACTCTATCCGTAAGTATTTCCTTTTTTTGTCTGGTTCTCAACAAAACCTATCCTTTTAGTTCCTTCGTTCCTCGGGTACGATTTCTTTCCTGGTATTTGAGTATTGTTCAGGCGTATCCTCTGTTTACGCGTCTCAGTCAAGGAACACCCTTCATTGTCTTCTGTCTGTTGTTGTCGTGTCGTGTAACCTTCCATCCTTTGTCCGGACGAAACATTTCTCATTTGATGAGTTTATTCACTCCCTCGTGCTTTTCATCGGATTGTAAACTATTAACCACTAGCGTCATTTCCAGATACACCCACCTCACAATAACCTTGTCCATCTAACATGTGGCCACTCGTTACACTACATTTATGGCGTGTCAATTAGGCTTGCGTATGCGACAGCAGATGCCTTCACCTTTTTTTTGTTCGCCACCCCTACAACTAACTCATACATCACTTGCCACAATGTCCAAATGACATTTACCTTAACTAAAAGAAAATTTATTTGATTCTATATATATTTATATTTTTTATTTTATTTTATTTTTTATTTTTTGAAATTAGGCATTATAAGGTTTTAAGTTTATAAACATTTGAAAAAATATATAAAAAATACTTTTTGACTCATGCCCTCTTTAAGCCTTCTACAATAAACAGATAAGAGGATATAACTACCTGTATGCAACGATATCCTAACATTTATTTAATTTAAAATGTTTTAAATTTTATCCACCAGTTCAATAATCTGTACTATTTCCATATTCATATTTGGTATAATCAATACATATGTTATCATAATAATCTGAGATGGAAAATAATCATTTTAAATCAGAAATTTAACTGTTGAACACGACTATATAGAAAATTCCCAACTTACGCTTTCGAGCCTTTCTGAGATACATCCAATACGATGATGCGTTGAACATAACCTCTAACACAAATTTATTTTTTAAAGATTATTTTGAATTATTTTATATGGAATGATTTGAGAACCTAGTTCTGAGTCTTCCAGCATCTTCCTTATACTGATGATTATGATTATGGTAGCAACAGATATTGACATCAAATATTAAACCTCTAAGAAATCATGTTATAGTTAGTTCCTTATCTTGGTGTATAAACAGTTTTATATTAAATCAATATAAAAACAAGACATCAAATATGTTTACAGCAGAATCATTTTAACTGATGCTATGTACTATAAACTGAAGCCACTATAAAGTACATCACATATCGGTTAAAAACCATTTTGCAATCTGGCATGAAAGTGAAACAATTGACAGTATTTCATCATATAATTCAAGTTAATACTCTAAATACTTCAACACTTAAAGTATATATTATCATACATTAAATCATCTAAGGCTCATGGATTATACGCACACATTTGTCACCTGTGTTTGCACTACACTTGACCAGCTTAAAAGCATTATGGTAAGTTGTAGTGCTAAGAAAACTAAGTTTCTGAATTTAATAATATATTGTTTATAGAGAACTTAAATGACTTGGTTTGTGTGTTTTTCAACTTATGAAAGTAAGACCTTCCACACACAGAGCTGACCAATAGAACACCAAATTCATCAGTAATGCTTTTCTGAACACGGAACTACTGATAAGTGGCAAAAATTGCAGTTTTAGTATCATTCAAGCAAGACTGAAGATGAAAGTTTGTGTTGCATAATCATCATGTTGTGTACAGGTTGTTGATGAGGAAGACATGATTCTATATTATTATCGTTATTATTATTATTATATATAAAGGAACAAACAATGAAGATTTTTACACTAATTTAATTTTATTCTATCAAATGTCAAAACAGTCTTACATTGATTTAATACAACTAACTGCTCCTACCATATCATTGGGAAACACAAATATGTAGTGGCACACTGTAAACTTTTGTAATGAGAATGCCAAGATTTTGAGATGGCCCAGAAGAAGGCTCAACTATGAATTCATGAAAATGGAAACATGTCATGAATTTGTATACATATGTATTAAATCAGTCACAATAAATGTATCAGTTCCAAAACAGAAGTACACAAGACAAACAATTTAGAAATGGTATTTAGATACCTTAGACAACATTGTAAACCAACTCCAGTAAGCTTATCTTCTTCTCAGCACAACCGCCTACCACTTTCTCTAAAGAGCCTGGATCTGCTGAAAGTTTACCCATCAACTGCAAAAGAATTTAAACATACAGATGATCTATGTTTATAGACTTTCAGATGCTAAGTGTTTTTCTTCAAGGCTGTAAACCTTTTCACTGGCTGGAGCTGTAGGCATTGTCAGTACTGTGTCCTGATAGATGGAAGTAGACCATTTTCTGTAGAATATTTTAGCAGCTGTTGAGAAATCAAGTTCTGACTCATCAAAGTACGGATTGTACAACTGATTTAACAGCTCACTGTTGTTACTATAGTCCTTGAATTTCTCATCATTAATGAATTCCATAAAGTCTAAAATGAGTACACAAACATTTTTTTCCGCTGTGTGACTAACATTTGACCAGTTCTGTGTGTGGGTAGCCCTACAAGTGTCTCTGATTTGCATCGAAAGCCAATTTAAGAATATTATTAACTAGGCAATTTCACAGACCTGAACTTGGCCCCAAATTTTTAAGGGCTTCAAAATTTACTCATAAGGTTTTGGAAAATATTCTGGCATACTGCATGCATTCTACATGAATTTTCCTCGTTTCTTAATAAACCTTTTTTGGGCCTTGCATAACCTGTAGAAATTGTACTATATTCATTATACATATTCTTCTTGTTTGTGGGCACATGCGAAACTCGGTTATTAATTCGTTGTATATTACTTTCCAAAAAATGTAAACATTAATATAAAACTGTTAGGTATTTTCTGCAAATCACATTTTTAGAGTTATTTTTGCAGTACAAGTTTTTTATAGACTGTTGTGGTCAACAGAGTGAGCCAATTGAAAAACAAAATACACCTTTGTGATATTTCACTTTTAGTTATTGGCCACTATCCAACACATCTGACTACGTTATTTTTTAAAATATGTCTTTCTTTCTTACGCTCACACACTCCCTTTTGTGTTTTGTAATGTAATAACAAATGATTGACTGTTTGATAGTTTTCGTGGCATACACAAGTAGAAACATGTATGACTTTATGACTTTTAAATCCAACTTTCTATTGTATGTGAACATTATCAGAAGGATTAGAAAAACATGTTTGAATTGGTATCCAAGTCATTTATTGACAAATTCTGTATAATATTTACCGTATTTTATCCGTCGTGTGACTTTGTGTTGCGTTCGATTGGTTTACATATTTCAAAACATATGTTCCGTCTTCACAAATAAAAAATCACCAAAGTGAGGCTGTTAAATATTAAAATTGCAAATATTGAAAACAATTCTGCACATAACCGTGTTACATGAGTGCGCACTCGAGTCGGACCAATCGGACACTGTCTGTTAATAGTTATTGTGTAAACAGGTTTACTGGGGTATCGTAGAGCGGGTTCGATTTGAAATTTAAATGATCGTTTAGCATGAAGTCACGACTGTGTACGTCATTGTACGCTCTATATATTTCGAATTCTCTAAGGTGTTCATATAAGCGCCTTTGTTATAAAAATAAATGGGTTTCAAGTTGGAATTAAAGCTCGTATATTTATGATCTTCATTTATCAAGTGACGTGTGTAGTTCGATTTTATGTTAGATAGTGTTGTCTGACCCTTCAAATTGTGCTGTGATGTGTGTTCAATGAAACGTTTTTTGAAACCCCTTCCCGTTTGGCCGATGTAAAAGCATTCACAATCGTTGCATGATAATTTATAAACCCCCGTTTTCTTTTCTAAAGGCATAGGTATTTATTATGTTTTTGTTATGTTAACTCATTTGAAATAGAATACCAGTAACAAGTATGAGAACAACACCAATAAACAAATGAAAGAGAATCAGCAGAACATTATATTACGCAATTAGGAATTAACAGCAAAAGCTAAATGAGGAAGGCTAACTGAAAAACATAATCCAGAATTTTTCAATGACGCCACACAGAAGGGAAGGTCAAAGAGGATAATTAGTGAAAGCACAATGAAGGGGTGAGGTGAATAGTTTTCCTGACTGGAAGCACAAAACAAAAAACAGCTGATGGCATTATGATGTCCACAAGTGTCCATGAAAGAGCCAGACTGTGAACAATCTCTACATATGGAGGGAAAGATAAGTGACGAAACAACTGAGAACAGTTTGTTGAGGGTAAAATAATTACAAAACGAAACACTGGACACTCAGAGTGACAGTTAATTTTAATTTTAAAGTATACTGACCTCAATGTTTACAACACCATCACCACATGGTACTGTCTCAACTTCCATTATGTACATTTTTAACCCACAAACTGTTGCCCGAAGCACAAACTGATAAACTTGACTTTTTAAATACAATTGCAGTCTGTTACTCTTCAAAATAGCAGCTGGTGGCGCATTGTACTGGCCATGCAACCGTCACATTGCACACAACAGCCACGCGGTACGCCTTAGTCCTTTCAGGGACTGTTGAGCGGAGGTTTGACTTTGACTTTTGACTCTTCAAAATATTCCTTACATAACTGACTTCCTGAAAGGCTAGTCATTTGCTGTTATCGCTTTCTCCACATTATCTGTAGTTTTTCTTTTGACAACTTTTTTGTGATCCATATGAAATGGGAACATTTCGATAACTCTGTACCTTACACTGCATTAAAGTAAACTGTTAAACTGACATAGAAAGGGGATACAAATTCAGTACTAACAATTCAAGTACACATGAAGTGCAGGTTACAGACCAATTATCATGGTTAGGTTTCCACATATTGCTGCAATTGAACAGTAAATGCCAAATCTCCTATATACATAACATTACTAACTATAAAAGAGATTCCCAATATTGTGCAAAAACACGATCCAGCTGGATAACAAGTATTTGTGCCCATCTTTTGCTCTGTAGGGCTTGTCTAAGTTTTCGCAGGGTTTTACAATATGCATCAGCATTAATAGTCGTTTTGGATTCTATTATTAAATAAATTAATATGATCCCTTTTTTATTCCAAAAAACATTATCCCTGAAAGAATGCTAAGAAGATTAGAAAAATTTTGAAAGACTGAATTAGGTCCATCATCTTTGTTGGAGAAAGAAGCAGAGACAAAATTATTTAAACATACTGCAACCCTTCAAGCTAATGGATGCAATCCACCAAACCCTTTAACTGTCAAGACAATAGCTTTCAACCTCGCTAAGCAAACTGGATTAAAAGGAAACTTTAATAAAGAAAGAGAAAGAGCAGGAAAAGACTGGTTTCCTTCATGTTTAAGAAGAAATCCTGTGCTTTCAATAAGGAACTCTTAAGGATTTCAGAGTCAGAGGCTAGAGAGAAGAGAATGGCAAAAGAAAAAATTGAGAAATATTTTGACCTATAAAAAAAATATTAACTGAAAATGATTTGATACAAAACCAGCAAATATATTCAATATCAATGAAATTAGATTACAACTAAATAATTATCCCGGGAAATTTGTTACCACTACAGGTAGTAAAGATGTACATAATATTATGTCAGAGAAAGAGGAGAGAATATAACAATAATTGGCTGCATCGGTGCACAAGAAAACTATTTACCTCCATACTGTATATGTAAGGGAAAAAATAAAAAATTGTGTAGGCATGCATGGCACATGGTTCTACTATTTCAATGGACAATGCCAAGTTGTCATATTTACTGACAAGTTGCACATAAATATTTACTGACTGGCTACTAAATTATTTTGTTCCAAGAAAACCTTCTGGGATAGTCACTCTTCACATATGAACTTCCTGGAAATGTTAGATGCTGCAAAAAATAATGGAATAATCATGTTATGCTTTCCAAGTCACAGCACTCAATACTTACAACCTTCGGACAGGTCTTTTTTTCAAGTCTCTGAGGCATCAGTGGAATGAAGTGTGTCATAACTGGGTGACTTGTCATAAATGACAAAACAAAAACCAAAGAATCACAAGGATTCAGTTTGGTGAACAACTTTCTAAGGTTTGAGCCCAATCTGCTCTTGCAAAAAGTGCTGTGAATGGATTCAGGGCAACAGGCACTTACCCTTTTAACCATAAAGTTATCTCTGACTATGCATTTCAGATGATGCAGCAGAAAGAAGCCAACGAACAAGAGATCATTCCAACTTCATGTTCTCGTGATCAACACTCAGTTAGTTACTGGTCTGTCACATGTAATATCTAAAGTAACTGATAAATCTCCTGAAAATGAGTGGCCATTAACTAAAATCTCCAGTGACCCACAGATACTAACTTCTGAAAAACAGCCCGGTATATCTAGAAGTTCACACATTGAGTCACCAAAACACCGACAAAGTTTAAACAATCAGCAGCAAATCTGACATCAAAAGAATACTTATCAAAAAAAAGGGTTGAAGAGAAGAATCAGTATGGAGAAGGATGAAAACAGAAGACACAGAAATGGAGAAGTCTTACTTTTCAAAAAAGCTAACAGGCTTACAAAAGAAACAACGTACTTCAAATAAAAGTAGGAAGTCCGTCCTTTTTTCATTGGAAGATGACCTTGAGGAGTTACCACAAAGTCTTTGTGATGATGCAATGAGTGACGATATTAATCAATTTGATGACGAGTGTGTAGAATGTCTTGAACTTTACATTCACACAATTGGGTGACGACTGGATTTACTGTGTAGAGTAGTGTCGGAGATGGCTTCACGATTCTTGCACTATTTACACAGACGTGGGAAAGTGTTGTGGTTTCAGACATAAGGATGTGCGTGAACAAAAGTTTGAGGCAAGAAAATCGAAGACTATCAAGAACTACTTTCATGAACGCAAAATCAATCAGTAATATTTTTCCAGATATTTTCTTCAAGTTTGTTTTTAGATGTGATTAAAAAATGTATAATCAGTTAAAAACAATAACTAAAGTTGTTTTAATTGAAACAGACTAAACAATTGGTATCAAATACATTTTTGCATTTATATTTTAAGAAAAATAATTTTAAAAATTTTTTTTTAGTTTATAATCTATTTTAGTTCCTTCTCATACCATTTACTGTAACTTATTAGTTTACACGTTTAAAACAATTAATTATTAATTCTTATGTATTCATTTCGATTTTTTTTTATTCATTACACTTTTATAATGTTATACAAAATATCATGTTGAGTGTGATTAAATCATACTGTTCTCCTGTTCGTTTACTTTTAAATTCTGACTAGGTTAAGTTGGCGTAGGGTATATTTAGTAAAAAAAATATGTGGCATCTCTCCTGATAATTTATTCAATAGTTGTATTATATAATGATGTATAGTGACAACATTATTAAGTTATTTCAATGTTAAATCCAATAAGCCATCTTACCCTATACTAGTGCGGCATCTTATTGGGGGATAAGAATTTAGAATGTGACAAAAAAATACACACACCTTTTTAATTTATTTATTTTTAAAGAATTGTAATCTTTATTTAATTGGGCTTACAGCATAATGTGAAAAATCCTTTCATCTTTGTATTTCACCTTTAAAAACGTATTTATATTCTCACGTAGTCTTCCATGGCCAGTGTCCATTACGTTTTTGAAGCCTTCTTCCAGTATGGATCATATCAAAATTAAATGTCTTGTATGACGTTTCACTCATATTACAGTGAACATCCTCAGGTGAAACGTCATTATACAAGTCATTTTTTATGTGGTCCATACCAGAAGAAGACTTCAAAATCTAAAATCAACCAAAAATGATCAACCAAAAAAATGTATGTCATCTGTCCTGCTGTTACCTTATAATATATACATTATAAAATTATAATTACTTCTGCAAGTAAAATGTTCTTATTTTTATCGTTTTATTTCAACCTGACATATGTTTCACGGAACAGATCTATATCACCAGAGGTTTCTAAATGAATTAACAAATAATCAATTTTATTTCAATTTAAATTTTTATTGTTGTAATTTTTTTTTTGCCTAATCAGCTGTTTTGACAGTTATACTGAAAATATTTAATGTTTATATTTGTTTATTTTAATAAATTTATAATTTTAAATAGATCACATTGTTTTGTTTTTATTTGAGTTTGTTCTTTAATTAGAAAATTATTGTTATCGTGTTTGTAAATCTAAGATTTACCCAAATTTCAGTTTTTGGCCATTTTGTATGTTTTTAATTAATTTCATACTTTGAATGTATGGAAATTGATGTTTATTATTTTACACAATGTGTGGCTACATTAGATTTGTAAATATCTGATTTTAAAAACATACTGTAGTGCTAAAGCGGAATTTATTGAGTGGTTTTTTTCTTCACGTGTACTACGTAAAATGTATTGCATCTGGACATTCCATTTTGTATATTCCATTTTAATTGTGAATGCTGGACTTAGTTTTAGATTTTATTTTATTAAAAAGTATAGCCTGTTATCTGTGTTATATTTTTAAATTCGTATCTTTAAATATTTTACTTAGTTTTTAAGTTATAAAGATTGTATATTTTATATTATCATTAATAGGTGGAATTTTAGATGTAGATTTATTAGATATTTGTTTAGTGAGTTTATGTTTTATTTTCTAATTTATTAATAGTTTTCATTTTGTATCCATTTTCTATTGCTATCTGTTTGATAATATTTTGTTCTTTGCCATTTAATGGGATCCTAAGCATTTGGTATATCATAGATTTAAGTACTGCCATTTTATGTTCAGGTGGATGATTAGATTTATTTGGAATTGTTACATTATTTTGAGAAGGGTTTCTGTATATTGAGTATTCAAAACTTGTTTGATTTGTAATTACTGTATTTGTAGTGTGAATTTTATTTTGGTATGTAGCTTGTTTATAGCGTTGAATACATTCTTTGGTTGTGTGTGTGTGGGGGGGGGTTGTTCAATTTTATTACATTTTTTTTTAATTTTTGTAGAAAGACCTCTGGTATGACCTCTGGAAAGACCTCCACTATCGGTTGGAGCTCCCATAGAAAAGTCATCTGTTTGGTAGTACAGTTTATTATATTGCAAGTAATTTTGATAAAAAATGATTTTTAGAGTATTAGTTAATTGCCTACTGTATGTGTCTTTTTTCAGTTTATTTATTATAATATTTATAGTATCATCAATGGGAATGTTTGTGTTCATGTTGAAACATCAAAACTATATATTTTGTATCCCTATTTACTATTGTTTTTTAGTTGTTCCATGAGTTTGATACAGTTTTTTATGTTGTATTTGGCTGGAAGTTTTATTTGATGTTTTAAAATGAGTGTTAGTAATTTGGCTATTTTATAATTTGGCACTGTTCTAGCGTTTATTAAACACCTAATGGGTTAATTAATTTTGTGTAATTCTCTTAGGGAATTTAATTTTAGTGCACACAGATTATCCATTTTATATTTGAAATATTCTATAGGATTTATAACTTGGGTACTATTTTTCAGTATATTTGTGTTTGGTATTTAATAATAACTGTTTTTGTCTTTATTTAATGTATCTTCTATTTTATTATCTAAATCTTGTTAGAAGTTATGACTATGGCACAACTTTTATCAGCTTTCGTTAAAGCCCATGGGTAGGCCATCGTTCTGTGTGTAGTATTTATTGTTATAAGTAAAGTAGTTTTGTTTTGTGATAATGTTCAGAGTTTCTGTTATTTCATTGATAAGTTCGTCTGGTGTGTTGTTCTGTTTGAGTTTGTTTTGTAGGATGGTGATTGTTTCAGATATGGGGATGTTTGTGTACAGGTTTTTAATGTCAAAGGAGGCTAATGTGGCATTATGGGGGATGTGTATGTCTTTTACTTTTGTTACTAGGTCAGTGTTGTTTTTTACTGCAATGTTGTTGTCTATTTGTGTGTGTTGTCTAATAATTTTGTCTAGATATTTTGCCAGTTTGTGTGCAGGGGCATTACGGTAGTTGATAATCCGATAATTCCGATCCGCCCCATTATCAACTACACACACATTAAATACTACACACAGAAAGATGGCCTACCCATGGGCTCCCCCATATCCAGCATTCTAGCAGAAGTCTTCCTCCAACACTTAGAAAAAACAAAAATACTCACAAACAATGACAGACACTCACATAAAATACTATATTGGCAGAGATACGTTGATGACATTCTAATACTATACAGGGGAAACAAAAGACAATGTGAACAGTTACTAACGCACATAAACAAAATACATAAAAACATAACCTTCACTGCCGAATACGAACACAACAATACCATAAACTTCTTAGACTTCTCCATCACAAAACTAGAACACAGGCACAAATTCAGTATATACAGAAAACCAACTACAACTGACACACTAATACACAACACCTCCAATCACCCAATACAACACAAACTAGCTGCTTTTAGAACCATGATACATAGACTTAACAACATCCCCTTAGATGAAATAGACTACAAAGACGAACTAAACACGATAAAATATCTAGCAGAATCTAACGGTTATGACAGAACAATAGTCAATAAACTCCTACACAAAACACAAAACAAACAACAGACAAAGACAGAAAACAACAAATTCATAACACTAACATACATCAACAAACAAACAGAAAAAATTGCCCACAAATTCAAAAAAGCAGGATACAGAATCGCTTACAAAACTACTAACAAAACAGAACACACACTATCAAAACGCATGCCCAAAGCACAAAACAAATTCGATCTACCCGGTGTATATAAGCTAAATTGTTCAAATTGCAATAAATTCTACATAGGCCAGACAGGACGTAGCTTCAAACAGAGATACATTGAACACACAACCACTACAGAATCTACCTTTGCAAACCACCTCAATGAAGCAAACCACACATATAAAAACATCGACAATAACATGAACATACTACACGTACACACAAAAGGCCGAAAACTAGACACTCTAGAACAATTAGAAATATACAAACACACAAAAACAAATAAAAACAACATCCTAAACGAACAGACACAATTCAAATCGCACGCATTATTCGAACACATCTCACCACACACACACAGCTTCGATCTTTCGAAAAACTATCTCGTCGCCAACAACAAGACGAACAGCGCTACCTACGACAGCCTCTGATGAAGCCTTCTATAGGTGAAAGCCGGTTTAGGCTGTAAGGTAAAACTTTACGTTTTTACTTATAAAAAACTTAGTGTTCCGAGTCGTCAATACTATAGTGATATTTTGTTAGTTTTTGTTTTAGTTAGCCTATAGTGTTATTTTGTTTATTTTTAATACGATATTTCCATTTAGGCTTCTTTTCTTATTTTATCTTGTTTTTTTTCTTGTTCTGTATTATTAATTGCTTTTTGCTTTAGACTAAGATATTTTATATTACATGTTTACTTACATTTTTAAGATTTATGTTTGAGGTTTCTAGAGTTGCTATTTCATTTTCAGTGAATTTAATGGTACATAAATTTATTAATTTTGGGTAAAAAGTGTGGCTACTGTCTAATGTATACAAGTGTTGATAATATTCTTCAGGTTTATTATTTATTAGTAGATTATTAAGTTTTTTATTGATTGTATTAACCCTTTCAGTGCTGGACAAAAAAAATCAATTTTATCTACCTAAAGTGCCAGCTAATTTCTAGTAGTGCTCACCCAAAATTGCCTGCTGATTTTTAGTAATTTGCAACGTTTTCTTTAAAAATTTATAACTTTTTAAAGTTTTCAATAAAAAATCATTAATATTTTATTAAATTATTTTTAATACATTTTATTTCACAAATACTCTCTTCTTAAGTTACTATGCAATTATATACATATTTTTTCCAAATAAACTTTTGTCTTGAAAAAAAATTCTTAGCACTTGACACTGTACATCAAGTGAAAGCCACATTTATTTTGTACACACATAACAATTTTCAACCACTCTCCTTGACAAATAAAAACCTACAATGATTTTTCAAAATGTTTACTTTGGCAAATTTTCACTTTTCAATTTGTCTTTCACAACACTCATTCCAGTTTAATAACTTTGTCTCATTCAATATAAGTTGTATAGAAAAGTAAATAAAAGTCAAAATTAATTTGCCACATTATTAACTAAACTATTTAGAGTATGCGCATGTGCACACACGGACACAAACACATCCAGAAGAAGTGTTCTGTGTAGCACCTAGTATGGAGTCCCCTTTTCCATTTGTAGCACTGAAAACTTGATTTTTTTTTCCTTTTCCCACCTGCTTTTGTAACCCTAATACTGCAGACACAACCATTTTTTTCCCTTTCATTTGGTAGTTTTTCAAAATATTGTTACGATGGTCTAACTGATCGTCGTATGGTACAGTGAAAAACAAAATACAAGGCACCAATGAAACCACTAATTACCAGCTGTAATTAATCACAAATAACAGTTTGTAATCAATAAGTTATTCAGCAAGATTATACTCGTACAATAATTCAGATAAAATTTGTCCACACACAATAATAATGTTAACTAATAGAGTCCCACACAATAATCACTTTTCACTAATAGCCACTTGAAATGCACTGAGTAATCGCCCACAGTAAACTGACTGTCTGTTGCTAGATGCTAACATTTATACCCCACTGAAATGCCAGGATAATCGGTCACTTTCTGGATGACGTGTCGAGCAAACTGCGTATTACAGGTGCTCTAGAATCCACTACAAACCGTGCAACTGTCTGGCCTTGAACACAGTGAGCCTACTGGTACAGTCTGGAATAGCCTCGATTGCTGAGACATGATAAGTGTCACGTAATTGTCTTTCATCTCAAAGTAGCAGCAATGTGTACACACACACACACACACACACACACACATTACAGCTGGGCCCTGCTGGAACAGCCAAGATACTTGAAGAATATTCCGTATTATGTAACAAGATTTATTTTCAATCGCATCACCATCACCTTGTTTATCAAGACAGTTCTCGCCATTCTTACTGGGAAAAACAGACCTATTCCATGTTTGTGTAGCAACCATTCCTTTGATATATTTTCAACAGATATGATAAATCCAAATGTGTCAAATGTTTAGCTATATTTGTTTCTTTTACATTTGTGACTTTCTTAAAAAGTTACAAAGTTCTCCTTTCACCCAAATACTGATATAACATCTGGTCTAACACCCCCCCCACGTAATCATTATATTTCTAATTATTTCATGTTTATTTGTTGTTTTCACTTGATTTCTCCTCTTCTTGGTTCTTATTACACTCCCTGCTTTAGCTTAGGTAGATAACAACAAATCCTGTGATTTTTGAGACTATTTCTCTCTGTAACCTGATATCAGCATTTCCACATTTGATATTTCATTCAAGGAAATCATCACTCATGTATTTATTTTTGACAAGTTTTCTTATTATATTTTCCCTAAATGGTGATCGGGAATCCTTCTTTTCACTGTAAACTATACAACAATCATAGCATGTCGAAAACATCACATAACCTACACAATGTACAAAACAAAGAGAGCTGTTCTGTCAAAACATGAACAACCAAATCAACTGAAAGAATAATCGATACTATTACACATACATGTATTTTTCAAATTATAAACGATGTTTATTGGAAAGGATGGGTCTTCCTAATATGTTTAATATAAAGAAACAATGAGAAATAAACTGTATTATTAACAAAGTTCTAAGGCTTTCACCGGCCAGTGTCAATATTGTTTGAATGGTTGTATGCCAGGCTATTAGGCTGTGGTATTGTGTTGTTAAAACCAACGTTTTGGCCTCACCAACGGAGGCCATCTTAGTGGCAAAAAAATTGTGGCAGATATTCGCCTAAAAAACCCCAGTACTGAGAGAAACATGGTGCCTCTATGGTTTGCCTCAGTACTGGGGTTTTTTAGACGAACATCTGCTACATCCTTTTTTTTCTGTTGGTGAGGCAGAAACGTTTGGTTTTACTAACACAAGACCATGGCCTAACAGCCTGGTAAACAACAGTTCAAAGTAAATTTTTTATTATTTAAATAACGATTTTCTAAAACCGTACATTGAACCAGCATCTAGCAGATCAAGTCTCTCTCTCTCTCTCTCTCTCTCTCTCTCTCTCTCTCTCTCTCTCTCTCTCTCTCTCTCTCTCTCCCCCTCCCTCCCTCTCCCTGGATTTGGCTAATTATCTAGCCCCACATTCAAAATCCACCTATAATCTCGATGTCCATTTTCCAGTTCAAACAAAATCATTAGTGCAATAGTTGAGTAAATATGATTTTTCCAAATTCACGAGAGTTTTAGGGGGAAACTATTCTTAACAATCCTGGAAATGCTCATAAACCAAACCTGCATAATTGTTTTTATCATAATCAGGTAACACCAGTTTAGTTTCTATACCTCTGCGTACATAAACAGACAACATTGCAAATATCATGTTTTTCCAGGGGACATCAAAACATATTTCCACAAAACAAATTATTTGGGCCAATACAATACATTCTCTTTAAATATTCTTATATGGGACGAAGGAAAATAGATAAATCTCAGTAGACGTATATGAAAATATCTCTTTGTGGAAGGATAACTACGTTGGTTTGGGTGTATATGAAGAACATGGGTAAGGAGTAAAAAAGAAGCTAAAAAGAGAGATTATCAAGTGCAAAGGAATTAAATAAATGGTGTACTAAAGAAAGAGATGAGATAAAAATGTTAAATAATAAAAAAATTGTAAATTGATAGTATAATAGTAGTATTGAACTGTGTATTCTATATTGTCAAAATACATAATATAATAATACAGTAGTTACTGAAAAAGCCCACACAATTTAGTTACGATTTTATTCAATTTACTATGCCAGAGTATTTTACATTAGTTGTTTATATAAAGCACAAAGTGCTATTTAGAGAATAAAGATTGATTCACACCTTTGACAAGCATGGGACATAGGCATAGTTCAATACAGAAATCCTCAAGAAGAAGCATCACGAAAGGAGTAAGCCAGGTATGCTCTCTGTTCCCACGCTCATTTAATATGTTTGACCATGAAGAAATCAACAAAATAACAGAAGAAACCTATTCTTTCCCTGTTTTAAAAGGAAAAGTAGATAAGCTTAGGCTTTCAGATGGCATAGTAGTGACTGCATGGAGTACAGAAGAGCTGCAAAGGATCCTTAACATCATGGATGAGGTAATGAAGAATGAATGTAACAAGGAAGTTAATAAACAAACGACTAAGATTCTAATGCATAGTCAAAATGTAGAGAATCCAATCAGGATAACAATGGAAACAATCCTTAAATTTTTTAGTGACCGTCAATCAGTGAATGTTTTAGTGGATGGTTAGTGAGGATCGGTCAATAATACAACTTTTAGTTATTTTGCGTCGACGTTTCGACAATATTTATTGTCATCTTCAGGACCTGTGTATGAAATACAATAGAAATATCAAACATAACGAAACAATTAAATATTTGGGTGAACGTGTTGGTGATGTGAGTGTGTGCGTGCGTATGTATGCACATTTTTATGTGAAGACTTATGATAGTTTGTTTACATCTTCAAATTATCTTTAAGAAAGCGAGCAAATTATAGTATGAGAGAACTTAATTTATACAGTATTACAATTTAAATTACTAAATATAATGTTATTTTAATTAATTAAACAAACAGTAACCAACAATTGGATATTACAGTAGATTGGTACATAAATTGTTTATACCTACAACAGTCAACATAAGCAAAGTAATATATTACCTATAACTAAAGCAGATTAGGGGATGTTCAGTACGTAATTATTAAAAGTTATTTTACCATGTTTCACTCCCTACTGGTGTTAGCAAACAATCATAATTTAGAAACATACAATTTACACAATATTGTGAAACATTACGACTTAAATCAGATAGTTGACAAAGGTTACAAACAAAAGTTTCTGGTAAATTTTACTAACAGGTAAACTTGGATAATACGGTAATTGTAATCATATTATAAAATATAGTCAAGAGTATTATAGAATAATGTAATTTATGTATGTGTCCACAATCACCTTCTCTTTCACCCATGCTCCCCCGCCAGTCCTCACAGCCTCTCACTCTAACCTGAAATCGATCTATCACTCACTATCACCCCACTCACTCTCTCTCTCTCTCTCTCTCTCTCTCTCTCTCTCTCTCTCTCTCTCTCTCTCTCTCTCTCTCTCTCTCTCTCTCTCTCTCTCTCTCTCTCTCTCTCGGTCTCTCCTCTCTCTCTCTCCCTCTCATTTGTCATTGTCCACGATTGGCACTCTAAAACACTCACCATTTTTATTACACTATCATCCTCATATAAATAGTGAATTTATGCACACGATAACAGAAATAATTTACAACTTGTATTAAAGGGTTACAGACTTTATAACAGAACATTATAGATAACAGATCTATTATATGAAAATGGTTATTACTTAATATTACATTTTGGTCAATGTTATTTACCTGGAACTTGGTCTATACAGAGTACCATAGTCAATGTAGTTCAAATATATGTCGGTCATAATCTCTCTCTCTCTCTCTCTCTCTCTCTCTCTCTCTCTCTCTCTCTCTCTCTCTCCTCTCTCTCTCTCTCTCTCTCTCACTCTATTCTAAAACGGATATATACCACAAATCTAACACGTAGACGTGTACATACACACACGCTAGAATTACATATGAACACACACACACACACACCACACACACACAACAAAACAACCTCACAAGTCAACTACACATTCGAGAATCCATACATAAATATAACACTATTTTATTCACTTATTTTTATCATCTAAGTGTAAATTATGCACAACGGAGATGCCCACTGTACTGAGTTTAAAACTGATCGACTATGTGTCTATAAGAAATGTTATATGTTTCTTAGCTAATACTAAATAATATGATCAGTGAGACACTTACAATTGTTGCTGACGCCAAACACACAACTGTAAATTTTCCCTAACCAACACCTTATTATAAAGCAGAACAGATGACCCTTGTACATTTGTAGTAAATTAAGTAACATGTGTTCGGAAGACAGTTGAGAAAGATTTGCACTAGGGGGGAGTGTGACACTAATTAATATCTAACGACAAGCTGGCACTAATGACCAACACATCTGTAGGGAGACGACTACTGATTATTTCTTCAAATTTCATGTTTTGACGGTGTGTATAAGTTGAGCATACTGGACGAGAGGTTTTGAGTATCAGTCCGAAAATTAATGAGTGAGGGTCACTTTTAATTTGAATCATTTCCAGTACGCAATGGAAACAATGTTCTCCAGGTGGTGAAAAATATAATTATATGTGAAGAAAATCAGAAGTGATGGATGAACCTGTAGGGAAATTACAGGTAGAATTATTCAGGCCAAAAGGGCATTTTAAAAAAAACCCTCTTCACTTCAAACAACATTCGTTAAAGGTAAGAAAGAATTTGGAAAATTGTGCGTGCGTGGCGCAGCGCGCGAGCGCGCGCGCGCGTGTGTGTGTGTAATGTTGCTCTGTATGGCAGCAAATCCTTGAAAGTAGAAAGTGAAGAAAAGAATCAAGGCATCTGAGACTGTGCTGCTACAGAAGACTGCTTAAGATAAGCTTGAAAGAAAGAAGATAACTAATTAGGTGTCCTTCGAAGAGCTCCGGAGGACAGAAGATTCCAAGGAAATTAAAATGTAGAAGAGATACGTTAGTGGAGTGAAGATAATACTCTGACACAATGGGCTAGTGAAGATAATAACTGAAGAAAACAGAAGGGAATAGTCAGCCTGCAGGCTGCTAACCAGAGAAAGAAACTATGCTGGTATCATATGTTTATAACTTGAGCGAATGTAAAATTCTGACATACACTTCACAGTATAAAAGCTTAAGATTAATTAAAATATAAATAAAGATGCATCCTCTAAAAGCTGCAGTTTTGTGGGGAGGGGGGGGAATTTCACTTTACACAACTTGTGGTATTCACAAATTTAATTTTATAGTTAATATTTATCACAATAAACAGTTTGAAAACTGTTAGCCAAGTATGTACAACACATACACACATATTTTTTGTATTTGTATATCTACTAATGTAATATAAACTGAAAATGCCTCAAAACAACAACAGTTATTTTCATCTTCACACTATGTGCAAAGAGCATTTCAATAAAACAGTACACAATTTTATCGTGTGCGTGTGTGTGTGTGTGTGTGTGTGTGTGTGTGTGTGTGTGTGTGTGTGTGTGTGTGTGTGTGTGTGTGTGTGTGTGTGTGTGTGTGTGTGTGTGTGTGTGGTGTGTGTGTGTGTGTTCACACATGCCACTACATCATGTTAATTAATAATTTTCATATAAATATTTCAGGTCATTCCAAATCAAATCATCCAACCAGAACAAAATTTTTCACTCCACCCTCTCAGATTTTCATTAAATTTTTTTTACAGCATCTATGGACAAATATAACAAACCCGTATTTTTCATTTTTGCCAAATTCGCTTTAGTTTTTTTTTAATGATTTTTTTAAAAAGTCCATTTTTAGCCGATTTGTTAGTCGCGGCGCGAGATATAAAGAGCACTTTTCAATAAAAACTACCTGTATGGTTATTATTTAATATTAAGTTATGAAACTCACAATACTTACTTGAAATTTCACAAGGAGTCCAAATATAAAGCAAAAAATAACATTTAGTCTCATATAAACTTGTTTTTCCACTTCAAAGTTGGCAATTGTGAATTTTTTTTCTCCGTGCAGGCTTTTATGTAAATGTTTATAACTTTTTTCTGTCTGGTCCTATGAGGCTGAAAAAGGTCTCATTTGAAAGAGGATGAAATGTAATATAATAGCATAAAATAAAAGTCATGGGTATTTAATGACATCATTTTATAATTTAAGTACAAAATTTATATTTGATATTTCATTGAAATATTTTGCATAGTTACCGTATCTTGTGTGGCCAATGAGGATTTTTTTTTACTTAAGGTATGCTTATATTTTTCTGTGCTAAAACCTTCAGTTAATATTAGACTTATCAGTGTAACAAGGCCTAACTACCTGTCAAAACTTAAAAAATATAGATTTTAAAGAAAATTTGTCCGTATTTAAAAAATAATATCTTGCTTAGGTATTTACTTGTTGAGTTAGCTTACCTTTTCAGTCTTAAATGGTATTACAGGATATTTATAATATATACATATTATATGATATGAAACTTGATTGATATGAAAATTAATTTTTCCTTGCCCAGGCAGCATTAATATTTTGAATACTTTTTTTTGATACTCTGAAAAGCTTTCGGCCACCTAAGCACTTAATTAAGATACATCTATGCAGCAAATTATGTTTGTAAAAGGGACCCAGCACTTATCCTCTCTCCCAACATTTCTGTCTTCTGGCCAAAAAAATGTTTTTGATGGCCAGTGAGGATGCATAAAATTGATGTAAGCATCTTGGTTGTTATCATCTAGCTCCAAAATTAGGTTCAATATAACACTTTTCTTTATAGGCATAGGATGAAATGTACAAAATAGCATAAAAGTCATGGGTATTTAATGTCATCATTTAAATTTAAGTACAAAGTTTACATTTGATATTTCATTGAAATATTTTGCATGACTAACTTACAACAGGGCAGGACTACAAGTCATAACATGAATACCACATGACTGTACAGGCAGCCAGTCAGAGGCACATTAAGCCTCAGTCTGCTCTGTGACACTGGTTGTGACAGTTGCAGTAGCATACAAACAGTGCATAATTAGTTCATTGTAAAAAAGTGTATACATTGTTTGAAGTGGTTTTGTGTAAAATAGTTTTTTTATAATCTATAAATTTATACAGTGTAATAGAGGGGACAGTAGGGTTTGGAACAAACATACAAACTACAGTGAGTAGTCTGATTCATGTGATTCTGGTTCAAAATCATTTGTCTGATTTAGTACTAGTAAGTTTCATTGATAACCATTAATGTGCAGTTTAAAACAAAGATTTATTTCTTTATTACTGTACTATCTATGTATAATCATGAGTTCAGATGAAGAGTTGTTAGTACCAGTACCTAAAGAACAGTGTAATGTGGTGCTGATCACTCATTCTGTTTGTCACAACACAAATTTTACAGATGAGAAAGAAATACTGTTAGTTTCAATTTACCAGATAAAGTTAAAGCAATTCTTATGGAGGTTAGGAAAAACAATGCCACCTAGTTAAAATTTATGTTTACATCTTATCTCTACTAGCCTGAATATTATGAAAATAACCAAAAAAGTGTTTGCGACCCAAGAATGTCCACAAAAAGGTCATCAAAACAGGTTTAAGACCAATATCTCTTAAATATGCTAAAGAAGTAAAAAGAGAAAAAGGAATAATATTAATTCCTGGAAAAAAGATTTGTGACAACTGTAGAAAAAAATTGCCGTAAAAAGATCAGATTTGTACACCAGAAGAAATGTTCAACATTTGTGACCAGCATTTTTCAAAATAACATTTCAATTCATCAATACAGACAATGTAAAAAATGTAGAACCTATGTTAACTTTGCGTTTTAGTGATCATAAAACTGTTATTGGCACAAGGTCCTTCATTATTTCCAACCACTACACAAAACCGAAATAGCAGCAAAACGTATCAGCAGTGACAAAGATTTTCCTTAAGATATAGCTTTTCGTAAGAACTGCAACTTCCAAATCTCCAACCAAATACCTATGTAGGCTGTGTCTATGAAGAAATGTTATATCGGACTAATTTTGGAGCTAGATGATGACAACCAAGATGCTTACATCAATTTTATGCATCCTCACTGGCCATCAAAAACATTTTTTTGGCCAGAAGACAGAAATGTTGGGAGAGAGGATAAGTGCTGGGTCCCTTTTACAAACATAATTTGCTGCATAGATGTATCTTAATTAAGTGCTTAGGTGGGCGAAAGCTTTTCAGACTATCAAAAAAAAGTATTCAAAATATTAATGCTGCCTGGGCAAGGAAAAATTAATTTTCATATCAATCAAGTTTCATATCATATAATATTGATATATTATAAATAGCCTGTAAATACCATTTAAGACTGAAAAGGTAAGCTAACTCAACAAGTAAATACCTAGCAAGATATTATTTTTTAAATACGGACAAATTTTCTGTTAAAATCTATATTTTTTAAGTTTTGACAGGTAGTTAGGCCTTGTTACACTGATAAGTCTAATATTAACTGAAGGTTTTAGCACAGAAAAATATAAGGCATACCTTAAGTAAAAAAAAAATCCTCATTGGCCACACAAGATAGGGTACTATGCAAAATATTTCAATGAAATATCAAATATAAAATTTGTACTTAAATTATAAAATGATGTCATAAATACCCATGACTTTTATTTTATGCTATTATATTACATTTCATCCTCTTTCAAATGAGACCTTTTTCAGCCTCATAGACCAGACAGAAAAAAGTTATAAACATTTACATAAAAGCCTGCACAGAGAAAAAAATTCACAATTGCCAACTTTGAAGTGGAAAAACAAGTTTATATGAGTCTAAATGTTATTTTTGACTTTATATTTGGAATCCTTGTGAAATTCCAAGTAGCCTAAGTATTGTGAGTTTCATAACTTAATATTAAATAATAACCATACAAGTAGAGTTTTATTGAAAAGTGCTATTTAAATCTCGCGCCACGACTAACAAATCGGCTAAAAATGGACTTTTAAAAAAAAACATTAAAAAAAACTAAAGCGAATTTGGCAAAAATGAAAATACGGTTGTTATATTTGTCCATAGATGCTGTAAAAAAAATTTCATGAAAATCTGAGAGGGTGGGGTGAATACCCCTGGATGATTTGATTTGGAATGACCCTTTCTACAAATTTTGAATTGTTAGTACTGGAAAAGGCTACAAAATAATATACTCTTACAATTTAAAGACAGAAACAGACTGTATGAAAAAGATAACCAGGACAATAAAAAAACCAACAGACAACAGTTGAAATATGACAAAAGGGTATGAAACATCTGTTTCTCGATGTGCAATGTAATGACATTCTAAGCCAGATATACATACACCCTTATGTCATGCAGCTTGTTACTGCCGAGTAGACATACCAAGAAAAACAAATACAATTTGTAAACACTTACCAGATAAATATAAAAATAATACATATAATAAATAATAAATAAATATTTAATAGTATTAACAATACAATAGTATTATAATAGTATTATTAATAATAAATATAATAGTCACTCCTGCACATACTACGAATTATACCAAGTAAACATACATGTGATGAGAAGCATGATGCATGTATCTCTCTCTCTCTCTCTCTCTCTCTCTCTCTCTCTCTCTCTCTCTCTCTCTCTCTCTCTCTCTCTCTCATCTCTCTCTCTCTCTTTCCCCACCATTTTGTTTTTATTTATCTACATAAGTGTGTGTGTGTGATGTGTGTTGTGTGTGTGTGTGTGTGTGTGTTTAGTACACACTTGGTAAAAGTTTTTAAACTGTTTATTGTGATAAATATTAACTATAAAGTCAAAATTGTGAATACCACAAGATGTATAAAATGAAATCCCCCCACAAAAACTGCAGCTTTTAGAGGATGTATGTTTATTTATATTTTAATTAATCTGAAGCTTTTCTACTGCGAGGTGTAAGTCAGAATTTTACGTTTCCTCAAGTTATAAACATATGATTACCAGCACAGTTTCTTTCTCTGGTTAGCAGCCTGCAGGCTGACTACTCCCTTCTGTTTTCTTCAGTTATTACCTTCAATAGCCCATTGTGTCAGAGTATGTACCCCACTAAACTTATATCTTCTACATTTTAAATTTCCTAGGAATCTTCTATTTTCCGGAGCTCTTCTAAGGACACCTAATTAGTATAAATCACGCTAGCCTTCATAAAGCAGTAATAAACCTCCAGGAAAAACTGAAGTTGGCCCTGCTCACACAGAAGCCGAAGTAGAAAGTTGATGCACTTACTTGCTGATCTACCTGGCAAGTAAAATGTACTACTGTCAAATTGGCCAGATTTTGAAGAAACATAACATTCACCCTATTTTCAAGCCAATTAGGAAAGTATGCCAAATCTTACCTTCGACAAAAGACAAGAAACCTATTTCAACTCCTGGTGTCTACAAGGTCCTATGCAGTTGTGTTGAGCAGTTGTGTACATGGGCAAAACACGGACACAAGTGATAACAAAAGTGCAAGAACACATGAGACACATGAAGAAAAGAGATACAGATAAATCAGCAACGGCAGAGTAAAGCTGAGAAAATAAAACATCATATTTTATTTGAAGAAGTGGTTACAGCAAAGATTCTGAACTATTTTTTCTGCCTGTGATAAAACAGGTGATCAAAATTTACAAAAATAGGAACAACTTTAATACAGATGATAGCTATAAATTTCCAGAAGTTTGGAAATCTGTTTTAAATAAATAAATATTATTGTATCATAATAATAAATAAAGTACAATATTTGAGTTGCAAAAATGGTGAAATGTTACTGTGGTTAAACACTTCTTTTGTGTATTATGTTTTAATTTCTAAAATAATTTATTGTAACTTTTTGGGGTTACTAGGTGGGGATGCTTTGTTATAAATTATGGGCTTGTTCTGTAAATTTCAGATATCTTGCAGTAAACATTTAAAAACTGAATCAGGGGAACCAAAGATCTGAAGAAGGATCACCATGCCTAATAAAGTAAACTTTGCTCTAAAGCCATCATTCAGGTCCAGGAATATGCATAGGGAAACAAAAATGAAAGTATACAAGACCATCATTAGGCTATGAGGCATGGGCCACAACACAGAAAATGGCCAACATTATAGATATTTTTGAAAGAAGAATCCAAAGAGTACCAGCACAAGAAATTGGCTCATGAAGAAAGAGGGGCAATAAAAAAAAAAACAAGTATAAAAAGAGAGCCTGGTCTCAAAATTTGTAAGGAGACAAATATTGTGTTGGACTGGGCACATCATCAGAGCCGAGGATGGCAGAACCCCTAAAAGGACGTTATTAGGTATATGGGAGGGGGCAAGGCCTAGAGCAGACCGAGGAAGACATGGGAGGATGGTGTTGCAGAATATGCGAGAGCCATGGGGGTGAGGAACTGGAAGATAGCAGTGATGTACAGAGTGAATTGGAACCAGAGATTTGTGGAGGCCAGGGCCTGATTTGGGCTGTAGTGCCACAGAAGAGAGAAGAGTACACCTTCTATTCAGGCACATTCCTTCGACATTTTTGTGAACAACACTGTTGAACTATTCTGGATTCATTTTCATGGTGTGACCATAACATATAAAATTACAGAATACACTGTTTATTTGTCCTTAGAAAAAAGTAATAGATATAATATAATAATAATATAATAAAAAATATAATATAATAATAAAAAACAGCATCAAGTTTTAATTAAATTACAAATTTAAAACATTAAATTACAAATTTAAAACACAGCAAACCAATGAGTCTTTTTATCAGATAGACTATTGTGTGTCCAAGCAGCCATGCGCCCTGAAGGATTAAGCGACCCTCGCACCCCCACTCACACACACACACACACGTGCAGCCCGGCCTACCTGACGCTCAGTGTTTAGTAGGCCGGGATGCACGTGTGTGTGTGTGAGTACGCGTGGGGGTGCGAGGGTCGCCCAATCCTTCAGGGCGCATGGCTGCTTCGACACACAATAAAATCTGTACTGTTAATGTATAACTGTCACAGTATTAATCTTTGCACCATTTAATTATAAATTGTTTTGTTTTTAAGGCCTACAAGTAACAAAAGATGAAGAAATAATGGAGGTGCAAGAAGAATTTGAAAAATGCAAGTGGATGAGGGAGAACAGGAAGAAAACATGGACCTCGACAACGACGAAGATATCATCATATGCATGGAAAGTGATGATAATGAGTGCATGAACACTGAAGATTGATAGTATAATCTCAAAACTGACAACGGTTGAATCAATGATTGTGAAAACTCAAGCAGCAGGAAAAAGGCCAAAGACACTATCGAGAGCGGCAATGTTGATAACACCAATGATGATGATGATGATGATGATGATGATGAATTCTAGCACTATGTAAGTTAAAATAATAAACAATATATTTAAGTCTTTTTAAAGTACGCTGACCATAAATTCTACTATATTCAACATTATGTACTAACGTATATTGGCTGCTTCTCCAAATGTGAATGAATACTAATTTTTAATGTAAAAATGTTTATTCAGTTTCTACTTAAAATATTTCTTATCAGCATTTACTTTATTTTTTTATTATAAAGTATAAAAATATGAATTTTTTTAATTATAAACCTAGCGTTCCATTTACTTATTTTATCTATACATATATAATTAAATTTACCTCAAGATGTTATTTTTTGTTTTTCCTTTTTTGGAACATGTTTCGGGTACTATCTTGTACCCATCCTCAGCCTTCCGGTTTTTTTGTCTGGTGAAGTACATATGTGTTGTTGGTTGACTATTATTATTGTGGCTTCCTGTTGGCTTCTGGTATTTCAAATTGGTTTTATTGTGTGTGATTGTGGTGTATATGATAGTTTTTTGTGCATTTTCAATGTTGAGTGCTTTGAATATTTTGCTTTGCATTTACAATATTGTGCTTTGCCATATACAAAATTGAATGCCAAGATTGCAATAAATGTTACATAGGGCAAACAAAAAAACAGCTGAAAAAACGTTATTTTGAACACCTAAATGCATACAAAAAACCAGAAATATATAAATCCAATTAAGCCACACATGCAATAAACACAGGACATGAATTCCCAGACATAACCAATGTAACACTAATAAAACATATACCACACAAAGGCACCATAATGAACATTTGGGAAAATTTACAAATATACAAACATAAAACAGAAAACAAACTAATGCCTGAACAAATACAAATCAATACAAAACATGACACAATATTCAAAGCACTCAACATTGAAAATGCACAAAAAACTAACACATACACCACAATCACACACAATAAAACCAATTTGAAATACCAGAAGCCAACAGGAAGCCACAATAATAATAGTCAACCAACAACACATATGTATTTCACCAGACAAAAAACCAGAAGGCTGAGGATGGGTACAAGATAGTACCCGAAACATGTTCCAAAAAAGGAAAAAAAATAACATCTTGAGGTAAATTTAATTATAAATATTAAATGTATTATATACATCAAGAAACGGACTGTAGCAGAAAGTGACTAATATATATATATATATATATATATATATATAATATTGTGATGTTATTCAATTTATTTCTTCTGCAAGTAGTATATTTTCGTATTTTCTTGATAGACCTGATGCACGTTTCACTGAAAAATATCAGTATCATCCGAGGTTTGTAAGTAAATTAATAACAATCGAAATAATTATATGATAAATAAATAATTAACATATATATACTGTTATTATATTTGTTCTGGTATTAACAAATTCAAATAGGCCTAACCATAAAATATCGTGAATACTTACCTACACAACAGTCCAAATATAACATATTTGCAGTAGGAAAACTTTGCTACTCCATGCTCCCATTTTGTTGTATAAAATTTATATCAGGTTCAATAGAAAATACTATGGTTGTAATTGTCATTTCACTTTTATGTCATTACGAAACTAATATTAAAGTTTAAGTGAACAAATTGGCACAAATTTTATTTTTCAAGTTTTTGATATTAAATCTCTGATAAAATTAGTTGATTTTTTGATCATACGAATATTTGTTGTGCAATAATTTAGGAAACTGTCAATTGTAAAATTCTGTCTTAAATGTTTTAATATTACATTTATATATATTATAAGCTATACACGTTATCTTCAGAAGCTTGTCAGCTACAGAAAAGTGAAGCTTCTCTGAAGCATGCCCATTTGTGGTGTTCCTCAAATTTGATTTAATTTTCAGAAAACAAATATTATGAGATTAACTGCGTCTTCCCACATAGGAGGATTTCTTTGGAAGTTTTCTTTCTTTATTTAATATACAAAGTTTATATTATATAAACCCTGTATATTGAGGTTTACATAATATAGGGAATATGACAAACCTCATAACTAGGTTCTCTTTCGAAAATGTACATGAATGACGACTTCTCTTAATATGTTCTGCTAAGCCCATTAACTCGTACTATTGTTGAAGCTAGAGAAAAATACAATTTTCTCAAGAATTTAAAAAGTCCACACTACTGTTCTAACTCTTAAAGCATGAAAAGTTGAATGTCAATATGGTAAGTATTTGAATATCCTTATACTTCATTTCCATGTAAACATAACTTCACATTGCCATAGTAATCTGTTTCACATCAAAAAAATCACCTGACTAGAACATACTAAAATATCTTGCTTATTATATTTTAGAATTACTTCAGGAATAGAGTTTCCTGTTTATTCATAAAAGTTATGATCAGTTCTTATTTTTATAAAATCTGAATGGTTATTATTATCATTTCAGACAAAATATGGTTATTACAATATTGTGAATGTGTTGTGGGACACCCCACAAGTCCCCATCTTAAAATTGTTTAACTGAAAAAACAAATGGCAAAAATTTTCTAAAACTTATATTTTAAAACAACAGTTATCAACACTTGCTCTCTCTCTCTCTCTCTCTCTCTCTCTCTCTCTCTCTCTCTCTCTCTCTCTCTCTTTCTCTCTCTCTCTCTCTCTCTCTCTCTCTCTCACACACACACACACACACACACACACACACACACACAGAGGAGGAACTAATTATTAGATAATTATAATACTACTTTTATATATTAAATAATTGTAAGACATGAGATGGTAACATGACAAAAAATACTTCTAGAAAACTAAATATCATACTTACAAAAAGGTCTTGTTACAACAAACTGCAGAATAAAGTGAAATTAGATGTGAAATTTATATACGCTCTACTTTATTATAATTCTGTTTAGTAAGTTTCATATAGCTTTGACAGTGTTGTCTAGCATACAGAGTACATAAATAACAGTAACATTAGCATTTTAGCATTAAGAGTTTTGAGGGATGAAGTCAATGAGTTACTATGCAGATGACTAAAAAATCCACAGGTACAGGTAAATGAGGAGGTACCGAATTGATAAATAATATTAATTCTAGTAATGAATCATGTAATAACACAACTGGGTCACTTCACGTAACAATTTAAGTACACCATTATGAGTTGCTTCATTACATTGGTATACTGGTTATACCTATTACAATCTTCCAATTAATTTTTTATAAATTTGTACAATTTGTGAATGTCCTGTAAATATGAAAATATCGTTACATAAATGTAGGCCTGTGTTTGATGTCAGCGGTGCCCCCCTGAAACAATCAGTGTGCCAGTTTTGGTTCACGAAGGACCTCTCCCCTAACTTTCTGACACAGAGCCATTTCATGATCCACCACCTATGGACCCGCCATGTCACAGTCTGGCTAACCAGTAACTGCTTAGAACACAGTTCTAATATCTTGATCTTAACTTGATAAGACATGTGTTAAGCAACTCTGATCTATCACAGTATCATGGAAAAAACTTTCACGTACCTAGTGCATTCTTAAAACGTAAAATTTTAACTATCATTATTTATATTAAAAAATGTATCATTGTTGTAAAAACGAAAACCACCGCAAAAAAGTGAAAATTGTTTGCCTCAGTTTTAATTTTGTTTTAAAATATCATTTAATATACAGTTATAAGTTTTCAACAATAGTGAATTATTGACTTAAAATACATACTGACTCATTAACAAACATAAGACATGTTAGTCTGCCACGCCACTATTTGACACCTTCAAAGTTAAATACATCTGGGTAACATACCCAGCCTGCCAACTTATAAAAGTGGGCATGCGTAAATGTGACATGCTTGAAAGTCTTAAAATGGTTTTTATATAATAATGAAAAGGCTGACAAGGGATTGAAAGAATCAAAGGATTTTTAACAAATCTGGGTAAAACAAAATATATGTTATTATATATATAAACTTTCACATATGAACTTACTTTGGTTATCACTTTCCCATATGTTTCATGGTGATGTGCCTCTTCCTCAGTGGGAGTAAATACTGAATGTCATTTTACAGAATAACGGTTATGGACTATAGGTGTGTGTGGTGGGGGTTGATGGTGGGAGGGAATTGGCGCTGAGGTTCAAATTGTGTGTTTGGATCAGTGTATCGAATAGTGTATGTGATCTATAATGTAATTGTTCATTTAATATGTTGTTTGGTTGTAATGCGTGATATCTGTATATTTCGAATTGTTCAGCTGTGTTTAGTTTTCTACTTTTAGGTAGAACAGCTGAACAATTCGAAATATACAGATATCACGCACTACAACCAAACAACATATTAAATGAACAATTACATTATAGATCACATACACTATTCGATACACTGATCCACACACACAATTTGAACCTCAGCGCCAATTCCCTCCCACCATCAACCCCCACCACACACACCTATAGTCCATAACCGTTATTCTGTAAAATGACATTCAGTATTTACTCCCACTGAGGAAGAGGCACATCACCTTGAAACATATGGGAAAGTGATAACCAAAGTAAGTTCATATATGAAAGTTTATATATATATATATATATATATATATATATATATAATAATATTTAAAAAAGTGAACAAAGAGGATGAATCAACAAGATAAAAATATATGTGCTCAAAAAAAAAAAGATATGACAGAAATCAAGGATACCATGGGTACAGGAAAATAGACAGACAAGTATTTGAAAAAGTGTAAAGCTTTAATAATTTATAGAGAAAAATAAAACAAGGATGGAAATTGTGGAACAAATTCAGATGGTGAAAAGGGCATATTGGAGACATAAGTTTATAAGGGACAGAAATTTGAGAGGCAGACGCAGAGAGGGAGGGGGAGTAAGAAGGCTTTCAGTTCCAAAAAGAACACCAATGAGGAGAGCGTAGAAGACTGAGTGATCAAAAAATAAAGGAGAATGGAATATCATAAGACATATCAAGATGCAGAAAATTCGGATACATGAAACAAAGGTCATTGGAAGAGATAACAGTGACTTAATAGAGACCAGAGAGGAACACACCAAGGGGAAGACTGAAGGGTCAGTGATAGGAGGCCCTGATCTGGGGAGAAAGGTGACTAAAATGTAAGACAGCTGGTCATATACTGAGAAAAACTGAATGTGTTAGTGAGATTAGTTAAAACGCACATAAATTTATGACTGAGAGTAAGGCAAGAGATATCATGGAGTGATTTATTGCATAAATAGAATCAAAGGAACTCCACAGAGAGAGATTGGTCAAAATTCAATAATGAATGTTATGACATATATATAGTAATAATAATAAAAATAATCACTTTATTATTATATCATCATCATCATCATATTATATATTATTTTATTATAGTAAAACAGCACAAAGCAACTCTGAAGTATTTACTAAAATAAAAACGTGATAAACAGGTGAGTTTCTTTAATATACTCCCTGAGTTTAAAACAGGACAAAACTGGATTTCAAATGCAAGTGTAGAGAATTTATGAATTATACTGTTTCTCCACTCAGTCCAATGCCCTTAATGTTTACCACTTCAAGTAATTCTCTATTTTCTCCTCATACAAAATACAACAAAAAACTATACACAACTATACATACTATATTGTAAACTATGCATAAATGAGTTATTCAACAATTTCAGATTAAGCAAAAACTTTACAGTATGTAAAAATGTGTTCACAATAACTACTTGGTTTATTAAATCACTGTTATTGAAGATGGCAATGATGAAAATTGTTATTATTATTTCAATTTTTTTTTATTTATGATTGGAAATCCTTCATTAAACTATAGGTCTCTGAATTTTAAATTGTGTATACTTACCAAATAGTACACAGCAAAAATTTTGAAAATTACTGGAATATTTACAAAAGGCTAAACAACACAACTTCAATTGTGAATAACAGCATGTTATTATACTAATATAGTATAACTGATAACATCATAGGCGTCATGCTCAACAGCAAAGAGAACTGGGACATGGTTGTGACCTTTGTGAGGATGGTCCTGCGGCAGAAGAAGCCTGAACTGGACCGTCTTACAGGTCGATGATATAGATAAAGCTGTAGAACCCTAGTAGGCGCAATACGAGGTGCCACCCTGTAGCCATACGAATAGTTGTTCCAGGGGGGGTTCCCTGCCTGTAAAGTGGAGGTTTTTTAGTGGGTGCAAGTCCCACACACCGGGAGACCAGTCGGGTGTCTCCTGATGGTGCATAATGCATTTTTCCTCCGCAACAAAAAAAAAATCAGTATAGTGAAAATATGTGAAAAAGTACATAAAACATATTAATGGATTTTTAATGTATAATTTATATTGTGAGACTGAATCTTTTAATATATTTGAAACATACTTTAATGTGATAATATTGCCTAAATTTGTACGCACTGCTTTATATTAATTTCTGCTCCAGTGCTCATGAAATATGTTGGTATTTTGGTTACATTCTGTGTAGACTTTTAGAAACACTGCTATATATCTGTAGTCTAATGTCTTTATACTTGGATTATCAAATAAATTTTATTACCTACAGAAAACCAATATCAGTCTTTGCACAGATAATAATGAATTCATGCTGGATTACAGGGTATACGTATAAGAAACAGAAACATAATAAAAAATATTCAACAAATGACAAACATCTGTATATTAATTCCACAGTATATCTCCCCCTCCCCCATTCAACTCACTCTAACACCCCTCCCCCTCTCTCATTCACTCACACTCACATGCTCATTCAGTCCTACACTATTTTAGCAGATAGACCATTCTTTGTCAAACGAACAAATACACCAAATACACTTTCAAAATTCATATGAAATAATTTCACTGACAAAAATCACAGGGTTTGTAGTAATACTCATGGAGTGATTAAAACAAGAAAACATTTTTTTAATATTTTTCGGTGGCTTGTGATTATTATTTCTTTCCCCCCCCCCCAAACTCAAAAATCGTGAAAACATTTTATGAAAAACTAGTGTCAGGTGTTAAGTGCTCTTAATGACCATTTGTATGATACACCACTTGTCAGTCTTTTATAATAAAAATATTTCAAATCATCAAAAGTTTATATTAAATACCTCAAAAATGGTACCGTATTTTTGGTATTTTTTGAAAAGCAACACTTTTCAAATATTTTCTTTGTAACAGTATTCTGTAAATAGTAATAATACTGTTTTATTATTTACATTTTATTTCATCTTGGGATTACCATGAAATAAAGTTTTTTTATTTGATTAAAAAGGAATAGGCTACCATTTTATTTTATTTTAAGCTAACATTTATGTATTTTTTTATCTACTTTTTATGCACTGCTTACTTGCTTACATTAATTAATTAATTAACTGCTTAACACACTGAGTGCTGCAGTGAAAACAATGAAAAAATTCCTGGAAAATAAATTAACATTGGTCACAAAAATCATGGGCATGTTATAACAAATAAGAATGTTTCAAAGGGGGAGGGGGTAACTAGACTTCTGATTAGTCATAAATATATTAAGCTCTAGAAATTTAATACATTTTTTTGTCAATAAACTGAATATTGTCTTAATTGATTTAATTATTGTCTCTACATTTGTTATTATCTCTTCTTGAAACTAATATTTGTAGGCAGATATTTTGTTATTTCCAGTAGGCTTACATTTGATTTTAAAAAGGGTGTTTGGACTAAGTAGAAAAGTTTAAAAGGTTGGATGCAGTTTTGCATCCTCACAAGTTATCATGAGCTACCCTAAAACGGAGGAAAATTTTGAGTAAATAGCTGTGATATTATTCCAAAAGTTGATTCACCGATAAATTCAACATGGAAATGTACAAGCTTACAAAAAACAGAAATCAAAAATTTCTTAAATTATTTTTATACCTTTTGATTCACACATATATATCTCAATATGGGTTAAGTAGTATGCAAGTTGAATTTTTATCAATTTGTTTCACTATGATAACACACAATAAACAAACAGTGAGTAAAAATGCATACTCATTACTTTTAAAAATATGAAACTGTAGTACCTTGCACTTTTAAAATTAAAGTTTACTATAATCACATTAGCATTTCATGATGAAATTTGTGATGTATGTACAGACCACTGCTACCAACAAATTGTAATTTTTAGCTTTTTTAAAAATTGGTTTTTAATATTTCCAAGGAAAAATAAAATTTCTGATGGACTTGAAATATTTTTACCACAAACTTTATCCAGAAGCATTATAAAAGGACATTCAGGAAGTTTTAAAATAAGTCCAATATGAACTCTGTTTACATGTATTTCTTAAAATCTGTAATTTTCCATATAATTTTCTAGTACGCCTAATTCTACACATTTTTAAGAGTCTGCAAAACAAGTGCCTGAGAAGCCATAAAAATATTCAAGCGTTCTTGAATCCTATGAAATACAGTAAAATTGAGGCTTGTTGATTTGATAAACAATAGTTCACCTTCCACGCTTCTTTAATTAGGGTTAGGTTAGAAAGGAAAACGTTTGGTTTTAATCTGCACAATTCAAGAATATCCATAATTTTATAAGCAATAACTCTTCTATTTCAAATAAAACCAATTAAAAAATTAATTCTCACTGCCCTGGAGCACATAAATCTATATTCAGTGGTTACTAAATTTTACTATGTTGCCTAACTAATCAACACTTGAATCATAAATTTTATTCACTACTATGAAGCAAATACTAGCATAATTTTGCACACACCATACGGATTTTACTTACAAATAAAGCCTAAATTACAGGATCTCCCGCAGGGGCGAAATTATCACAAAAACTCTAAGGGAGTATCTGCAAACCTAATTTTCCAATAACAAAACCGCAACAATGATTCACTCAAAAGTTGAAAAATAAAAACCAACCTGATCACTGAAAAATAAAAACCAGTCAAAACTGGTCACTTGGACACATCAAAACACCTATTCTCAATTTTTTTTAAATAGCTCAGCATGTTGACAGTTGTATTTATAACATGCAATTCAATAGAAATAAATAGTCTGTAGTGTATGTGCTTATGAAAACCACTAGGTCTACACAGTTTGAGTTAAGGTATTAACCTGTGAATGTTTAAAAAGAAAACACCATACTGCAATTTATTTTATCACATGACTCTAATTTAAATGTCATCTTAAAATAGAAAGTGTTACAAAACAAACGTAATATCAGCTTACCCTATTTTTCACAGACCTCACAATATTCGCCCCTTCATCACCAACATAGAATGCAGGTCTAGCTTTACGAAGACCCTGATAACCATGTTCTAATTCTGTGTATGACATTTATACCTCAAATAATCACAAGAAAAACATAACAAAAACAGCCGAGAAAAATGTATGTTAATAAATTATGGCATTATTATGGATTGACTATGACAACAATTATAGTTAAAAATTGTTGAATTTATATTATCATTGGCTGAACAACGTAAATTATACATTATATTATGGTGAACAAGAAACACCTTACAAAAAAACTAATAATAATCAGTCACCGAGTACAATCAATACATTACAAAAAAGGAACAAATATACTGCAGGGTAGGCAACACTCAATTTGTAAAGTTTATAAACTAAACAGCTGACTGAGTTTAAAAATGACGATCTTGAATCAAATCGGTAATTATTCTATTTTCTGAATTAAATGAATATTAGTTAATGTAAACATTTACATATTACTTGATAATAAACATTATCCTTATATTCTAAAATATTGTAGGCGCAATTTCTAAACATTTTGCGCTATACACGAGCGCGCGACTATTTGACAACGGCACAAATAGTTTTAGGTTTTTATCAAGATTATTAAGTAAACATTATTTACTGCAGGTAATTATTTAAAATATATGTATATATATCAAAAAAATTAATATATTGGGTTAATATAAGCATGAGTAACTGAGTAAAAATACCGATGGCAGTGGTGACCCCCTGAGGGGCTATTTTCAAAAAATCGATCGCAGGATTAACTGACTGAAAAGTTGTTGGGTAGCTGGGTAACACTAGTCCTGTGCGTGGTCCGAGTCACAGCCCGTGAACGCTGTTTTTCAGAGCAGAATTCTACCAAGTACAAATGGAATACTTTAATTACCTTTATCTTTTAGTTCAAACTTTTCATACTATCGCGCTCTTCATGCGTTTGTCCTTTCAGTGCAAGCTGATGTGTTATCATAGCACTTGTCCAGAGCAATTACGCCTTAGTGAGGGTCCTGCAATACAGTAGCGGGAACGTACACTCGTGTTACTTCATTTGGTGTAGTGGGGAGTTCAGTCTCAAACTCTCCGTTTCAAAACGTGTTTACTATGCTACAGCCGTTACTATTCAGAATACCGAACTCAGAACTATTTAGTTATTACAAGTCATATTTTAGACATTGTTGAAATTTCCTGAATTCATTCAACTACTCTTTGAAATTTATTCAGTATCACTGAAAATTTTAAAAGTTACAAATATGTATTTGTAATACCAAAATATTATTTATTGTATAATGTAAAAAATGAATAACTATTACAAATCAAGTAACAAATCTATAATAATAAAATAAATTGTGAAACATAAGAAACAAAATCGAAAATGGCCAAAAATATAGGCCTACTTATATGCAAGTACTGCTAAAATATGATATAAGCGTAAAACATGGGTAAAATATGCATAACCATGCATACAAATGACTACATAAAATGTCACATAAACCCGAGCCCTATTAATTATTTTGAATTGAAAAAAGTTTTTATCGTCAAAAGTGGCCCAAAAACTATGTTTTTTTGTAACCGAGTGTTTAAGTCGACCCCAGATAGGTTCTGTCGACTTTAGGTCAGGGTGATACGGAGGCAGACGAATAACAGTGTAGCCGTGTTTCGTAGAACGCCGTCCATTTTATAGTGTTTTTATAAAGGTTTATTCATTGTTACTAAGTTATATAGCTCTAGCTTAAACATATTACTGTATATGTAAAAGGAGTGTTGTTATTAGACAACCATTGAATTAAGCCACTTTTTGAAGAATATGATGTGGTACATTTTTCATATTGGCAATTGCGGCAAGATGCATTAATGAAAACTAGTAAATTAGTTTTTAATTACCCATTACTCGAAACCTCTACTGTTCTCATCCTCATGAAAATCACCTGTTTTCTTCCCTATTTAAAAACCAATAACGCACCATCGATAAACCTTTAATCTGTGTCCGCGTGAACTCCTTAAATCTGTCTCCTTTATTTAATGGCACATTCGCTCCTTTACTTACGGGGTGGGGGACGTACCGGACCCTGACCAGAGGATTGAAAAAAAGTTGACGAATTTTGTTAATCTCAATTTTTAGGCTGTTTATTATTTTTTCAGCTGTTACGCTATTATAGTACTAACTGTATATAAACTACTGTTACAGGTTTTTTTTTTTTTAATATACAAATTGGCTTATTACACAGCACTAGCGTTTACGTTTAAAATATGAAACATAGGCAAATCAATTCTGTCAATAAGTATATTGTAACCAACGTTTCAATAACGCGTATTTTTATTGTTATTACTGTTTACATTAATGGGACTGATTTCAGGATGTTATCACACTTTTTCCGCCACTTTAAAAATAGTAATGTTGATTAGTCTTAACTTGTTTTTTCTTCTGTATGAAGCTGACTCGACCCCGGACCCCCCTCCCAGGCCAAATTCTATATACGCCACAGGTTACCCCAACCGATATCTTTTGTTCTTTCAGAAACTCCTGTTGCTGATACTACTCGTTTTGAACCTGTTTTAGTGGAACACTTGTTCTATCTTTCACCTTCCATAAACTTGCACATATTGGAAATCACCTCCCGAGCACAATCTTTTTAGCGAACTTCGACTTAATAAGTGACATTTTCCTGATTTTTTAATTAAATAAAATTATACCGGAAACAGCAAGAATATTTTAAGCAAATTAAATATTAGTTTAACAAAATACAATATCATAAAACACACCGACGGACAGTATTAAGTGAAAGTTGAAATGTCATTTAATAACAATACAGACTAGAATAACAATTAATTGAAATACAGGCCCATACGTTTCACGGTAAATGTTTTTGGAAACGCATCAACACTTACGCACACAGCGATATGGAGGGTTGAAATGATAAAAAACAGGACACTGCGCATTATACTTTCGGCAAGTTCTCCGGCCACCATAAAATAACAAGGGAGTACAAAAGTGTTTCTTTCCACAAAACGCTGGTCCCTGGAGAATGGGGTTTACTTTCGAGACCTAAACAGGCGTTTACTTTCGAGACCGCACGGCCAGACGACTCATTAATTTATCGGAGTATTACTTTATGAGCGGCACGTGTTTTCTTTGTTAGTTCTCGTGTGTTTGTTATTTTATGTATGAACAAAAAATCGCAACATTTATGTAACACAACAGTATTAAAATTCAATCAGTACAGTCAACAGACGTCAGCTTTCCGAGAGCTCTTCTTCGTTAATGTTATAGAACATCCCGATAATTGGGATTACGACGAGATAATAAAATCCCGTATCTTTCTGGCATTTCTTATTTGAAACTGTATTTTTGTTGGAATTATTTTCGAAGTTGTTTGGTTACATTGATGTCTTGTACAATTGTCTGTAAAAAAAAAACTAAGTCAAGGACAGTCGACTGTAGTGTTCCGTGTGCGCACCAACGACATCGCGTGTGTTTCCGCGTTCAGATATTTTATGAATATTAATTGCTAAACTTTCACTTGTGAAACTTACTTTGTTTTTTCTCGTACGCGTTTAGGCGTGACGTTCGCCTTCCTCAGCGAGGTGTGATACAGAATGTCCGGAACTTGTAACGGTTTTTTCTAGTTGGTATGTTGAGTTGGGGGGGGGGGAGTTGGCGCGGGATTCCGAATTATTGTATGTTTTGTGTATAATTGTGTCAAAGAGCACGTGTGATTTAAAATGTAATTGGTCGTTAAGTATGTTGTTTGGTTGTGTTGTGTAGTGTCTGTATATTTCATATTGTTCTGCTGTGTAAGTTTTCGACTTTTAGGCAAGTAGTGTAGGATCTCAAGATTATTTTTTATGTTGGTGTAGCTGTGGTTTTTTGTATGTATGTGTGTGGCGAACGCGGAGTGTATGTTGTTGCTGGATAGAGCTTTTAGGTGTTCAGAAACATCTGAATATAATATAATATTTAGGTGTTCAACATAAAAAATAATCTTGAGATCCTACACTAGGCCTACTTGCCTAAAAGTCGAAAACTTAACACAGCAGAACAATAAGAAATATACAAACACTACACAACACAGCCAAACAACATACTTAACGACCAATTACACTTTAAATCACACGCACTCTTTGACACAAAACATACAATAATTCGGAATCCCGCGCCAACTCCCTTCCACCTCCACCCCCCCACACAACCTACCAACTAGAAAAAACCGTTACAAGTTCCGGACGTTCTGTATCACACCTCGGTGAGGAAGGCGAACATCACACCGAAACGCGTACGAGATAAAAACAAAGTAAGTTTCACAAGTGAAAGTTTAGCAATTAATATTCATCAAGTGCTGTGAATGAAGAGGATGAGCATTCAAAATAACAGATATTTTATATTTAATTGTGACATGTGTAAATTATATGTAAATTGTTTTAATATTTTAATTATTTGACGAACTTTACCAAGGGATTGTACCTGATGATGGGACATAGGTCCCGAAACACGTAGTAGTATAAAAAAGGAAACGCCACCAGACGGACAAAAAAGAGGTAAATTATTTTACTCTACTCATAAGTCGAGGATGTTAGCGATCAACTGCGATGTTAGAACACAATCATTATCATGAACATGAGCTATGCTTTAGCACACAAGCATGAGGTTCAACAAAAATCTAAAAACACCTCCCCAATCACGATGAACAAGAAAAAGTTATCGATGCCTGTGTATAGAAATAATTAACAGCATAATTTATCAGATTACTTCTAGGTTTCTCAGTTGAGAAAGAATGGAATAGTTTCAATCACTGTATCATTAGAAATAGGAAGAATGAACAAAAATTTCCGGATTGACTTCTTGACAAGTTGTTTAGTTCTCGACTGCCATATTTTTGATAACATTGGATTTATAAACAAATAAACTACTCGTCCCCCGAATCATACGGAAAATTGTTTACGAGCTGCTTAGTTTTTAGAATGAAAACGATCTCTTCTGTATTTAAAGAAGTGTACAACTTATATTCACTATCTCTTGTGTCATGTGTCATAAAGCTCCGTTGAAAGTTTCTTTTCTGCCCTGAAAAATTTACACCTACCTTCGAAGCACCCAGACACAAAAAAGTTTAAATGACAAGCTTGGCGTCATTTGAAAAAGAAATGTTAATTAACTTACAAAATGAATTAACATTAATGCCATTTTATGGTACTGTCATTGAGAAGTTTGTGACGCAGGAAAGAAGAGTGGCCCTGAGGTTCCATAAAAGCAGGTAAATTGATTATTATACGGTACGAGGTGTTCAAAAAGTCGCTTGAACAAATGAGTCGGCTAAATACAAACACGTTGGTCGTGTCTAACTATCGCTCCTTGTTACATGGTGAACCGACATTTTTCTGACATACAGTATAACATATGTCAGTAGAACCTCTGAAGAAGCTTTTTAAAAGTGAAAACCGGTTCAGGTTGTAATGTAAAACTTTATGTTTTTACTCATAAAAAACTTTGTGTTCCGTGTCGTTAGTGAAATAGTTGTATTTAGTATAGCCTAACATATACTTAATGCTTTTAACTGCTTATTGTAAAATTTAAATAAATTTTGACTATAATGTACACCTATATTTTTTGAAATGAATATAAAGTCATAAAACAATACCATTTTACTGTATTCGATTATAATCCAAAAATAAGATTTACTTTTATGGAATGATTAAGCCGCGATGTGGTGGCCTTTTCAGGGTAGCACCTCCTTCAGCAGACGCCACTGATACTTTCATGTTTCTGCGCATCATGTACTTCATTGGTTATAAAGAAGTTAAGACTACGAATCGTGTCGTTAGTGCACCGCTGCGTGCCCTGAAGCATGTACCATAAGAGTTGTTACCAACATCCAAGTTGAGCCGTGTTAATTGTACACGCCACACTTGTCTCCTTCGTTCGGAGAGTTGCTGAGTCCGTGGTCTTTTGACCATGGACGAGAAGCTACAACCAAGGTTACCCAGGGGAGTATTAGTGCCTGTTGGTTAGTGTAATGTTCCGTGCCCTCCGCTAAAGTTAGGACGTTATGGGAGGTGGGATGACGCGATTCTCAAGGCTACATAAGAACACCTAGAAGAACCCACGCCACATGAGCAGCTTCAGCAGCGGAAAAGAGGATTCCTCTAGCAAAAATTACCAGCGTCATCCATAAATAACCAGAGACTCTATGTCTAAGACAACGCTGGTACTTGTTCTACTTAGTAAGCCTGCCTGTGCGGTTTCAGTCCAGTCCTTGCCCCAAAACGAAGACACCCTCACCCTCGTTTCCTGATAAAACGTCTGAGGATGTCATCCAGAATATCTCGATATTGGAGCCGGAGAATCCATATCGTCAAATCTGCTGACCTTTCAACAACCTCTACTGAAGTCCCGCCAAAACAAACCAAGGCAAAGTCAAGACCAAGCAGCCTGTAACCTCTCTCGCCAAGTTCGATGTTATCGTTTTCGAAATTGCTACTGCCGAAACCAGTAACTCTGTCCCGAAGGCTTCATCTATCACCAGGCCGATACAGTAGTTGTTCGCGCATTTCGAAACCTTTTTTGACGACACAGATCGCCCACAATGCCCTTGCAGCCTGCACATAGTTGCCCAGATCTTCAAGTCAATATGTAATCACCTGGAAAATGAAGATGTAGTCATGCAATTAATGCTCCTAGTGAAAGCCATCACAATTTTAAGTCTTCTATGAGTTGGGCTCGTAGAAGGGATATTTTTTTGGTGGCCACAAATACTAAAAGTTCAGATTTCCTCTGGTTTCTAGTCCGACTCAAATCCACATGTTTCTCTTCACCGGGACCACTTGCAAAGCAGTTTCGACTGCCTACTTATGTGTGCTGGTATTACGACAGAACTGATCAACAAGGGCGTCCGTCGTGTTGAAGGTGCAGTTTACATAGACCGGGGTGGTAAAGAATTATTTTCACAAGCACAAAAATTTTTCTTTAGATTTACTTAAAGATCGAATTGAGATCTACCCAGAAGTGGGAGGCGGGACTGTAACCTTCACAACCCCTCTTGGCTATACCACTGATGAGGTGGATAACTTCTCACTATCCGTCACTGGTGCCCAGATCCATCTCAAGGGAAGAGGTCATAGATAGGGCTGTTGAAATCTGATCAGAAAGGAATCCTGTGTGAAGGGTATTTCAAACACTGCCCATGAATGCATTCCTGAATAGGGAACATAATCTTAGCCATGATGTTCATTGTGTATCACACACTAACTTACTTCCCTCATAAATGGAAGACAGCAACAGTCATGGTGACTCTAAATCAGTAAGGGTGCTTCGTGCTTCATATATAGACGCTTTCACTTTATCAACCTCTGGTGACAACATTCAAGTTATTTGAACATCATGTACAATGACATATGTGAGATCACCTCTAAAGTGTTGACCCTTTCATTTACAGATGGTTCGACCCAAGCCATCAGTTACTGAAAATATTCAAAAGGATAAACGGAGTGAGCTGCAAAGATTGAACAGACAATGGGCCTAATTCTTAATGAACGACGATGATGATGATGATGAAATAGAACAGCATAAATTATCATTACATAATTCTGAATTATATGTGTAACCCTATCCCTAATGACACTCTGTTCTACTGTTTAAAAAAGTTGGTGTGTTATTACTTTATGATTTATTATCTTGCCATGCTAACTCATTATGACAATAACGTGATACATTACAGTTAATTCAAATGAAGCATATATCTGAAAAAAAGATGTTTACTGTTAATCATAAAATTAACAGAGAAAACTTCTGGCAGTAATTGAAGTAACTAATGCTTCTTAGCCCAAGAATGTTTCATTAAAAAGTTTTTCATTTTACTGTGTGTTTCACTTCTGTATATGATCGTCATAAGTATTATAATTAGTCAGTGAATTATAATCTCTCTCTCCTATGCTACTACAGCCCTTGATGGGCCCTGGCGTCCTTCAATTTTTTCTCCCATTCTCTTCTGTTGGTAGCCATCCTCCTCCAGGAACGCACTTTCAGTTTCTGACGTTCCATGTTCCTAAAGAGTATTCCATATTTCTTTGCCATAGTCGTTGTCATTGTTTCCATCCAATCCGAGGCATTTTTGAAGGTTCCGTGGTGTGGTATTTTTTCTGGGGGTAAGTTACCGGCCTACTGCCCAACCCCCAACCTGGAGTACCAGGGATTTTTCTGTTAAGGTTCCCTTCCCTTAGCCGATGGGTCCCAGTTTTCTGGCACCGGGAACTCGCCATTCACCCTCTCTCGTCTGCTACATTACGTACTCAGGGGCTATGCGACTTTAGTCTTCGAGAACATGAGAGCAGGATTTGTGGGTAGAGCCGAGTTCCCTTCCGGGAACCTCTGACTCTTTCGTCAGAAACAGTTGGCGTTTCTCAGAGTTTTAGTGTTGTATAGTAATTGGCATCCTATACAACCTCCGAGACCTGTAACCCACCTTTAGCCCCCCAGTGAATTATAATAAGTTCAGCAAATTACATGCAGGTATAAACAAATTTGTATAGCTTACTATTTGGTTCAAAAATAATCTTCATTATAACCCAATAATATTAAATATATTTATATTAAATTTATCAGTGTTTATGAAGTTGCATACTATCTTATGTCATAATTCAGGTTGTATTGACATTTTTATTATATAATGTTATTATTCGCATCTTTGTGATTCAATATATTTATATTAAAATTATCAGTGTTTATAAAGTTGCATAATGACTTGTCATAATTAAGGTTCTATTAAAATTATTATTATATAATGTTATTACCCACATCTTTGTGTTTCAATACTTGACATTAATGAAAAATGTTTCACTGTTTGTTTTAGTATTCACGAGATTGTGTTAAAGTATTATTGTTGATAACAGTATATCAGTGACATGTTGTATGGAAGGAATGTTATATTTTACTGGTCCTATTTTAATAACACTTTTTATATTAATAAGAACATCACCAATCCTATTCTAGATTAAAACATTAATTTTTTTTTATTTTATTGTAGGTGATCATACGACTGGGAAACGAATATCTAAAGCTGACCAAAGCTGTTACTGCATGGTACAACCTGCAGCATGGAAATGGATCTTAAGCTTAGCACGTTTTATATTATATTAGCATGTTTTATAAAAATATACATGAATTTATTTTGACGGAAGAGTCTGTGTTTTCATAATTTTATATACAGGGTGAGTCAGCGTTACCTGATGGTTTTTGAAATTATGGTACACAGTGAAATTTTAAGATGTAGCAACTTTTTTTATTTCAAAATATACACAATGAATAGCAGTTTACATCTCACATGTTACTTTTTACAGAAATTAATCATTTGTGAAAGATAATGTTCTTTAAGTGCTGGCCCTCTTTTTTGGCACACTCGTCGACCCTCTGCGCGAAATTTGTCATCACTCTCTCCACCATGTTACAGGGTATAGCACGAATATCTCGTTCAATGGCATCCTTTAATTCAACCACAGTACTTGGCTTATTGATGTACACTTTGTGTTTGAGGTAGCCCCACAAGAAAAAGTCACATGGACTAAGATCAGGAGAGCGTGGCGGCCAGTCAACATCTCCTCTGTGGGATATCACTTTCCCTGGAAACAACCTCCTTACTTCGGCCATACACACATTCTGTATGTGTGTGAGCTGTCGCTCCGTCTTGTTGAAACCACACATTTCGACGATTTATGCGACGGCGACGAAGTTCCGGGAGGATAAATTCACGCAACATGGTCAAATAACGCTCAGAGTTCACGGTGACGGCTCTCCCATTTTCTTCGAAAAAATAAGGCCCTATGACACCAAATTTCCCCAATCCAGCCCACACTCTAACTCTATCACAATGCAATGGGTGCTGGTGCAGTTGTTGAGGGTTATTTGGGGACCAATAACGACAGTTTTGTTTATTAACACTGCTGTTTAGGTGAAAATGAGCCTCATCTGACGTTAAAATCACAATCCCAGGTTCTTCTTCCAACATCTCTCTCATTATGTCAGCAAAACGTCTCCTTCTCACAATATCTTGAGGCTTCAACTCCTGGACAATCGCAATTTTGTAGAGATGAAAGTTTAGACCGTGTAAAATGCATCAGACGGAAGAATTTGATAACCCAAGAGACTGAGCGTGTCATCTTGCAGATCGGCTGGGGCTCTGTTGAATTGCATGACACACAACCTCAACGTTTTCAGGTGACGTGGCCGTCTTCGCACTGCCTCCCGTTTTTTTTTTTCAATGCAGAACCAGTCTCACGAAGGTTCTGAACCCATAACAGAATGGTATTGTGGGTTGGAATTGCACCATTGCATGGAATGTTGAATTGGAGACAGAACTTCCTCTGAGTGGTGGTCACAGATTCTGCATTTTTAAAGAACGTCTCTACAACGAACGCACAGTGTTGTGCGGTCCACCTCTCCATTGTAACTAAACTGCTGCTCTAGGGAAAAACTGTGAGACCAACCGCACCCCTCTACTACGAGTACAGCCTCGCTACTACTCGAGCCAAAAACGTCAGGTAACGCTGACTCACCCTGTATTTTATAAATACTGTACTCATGTTCATTCATGTGTCCTTTAATAATAATTACAGAATTTTTTAAAATAAATTTTAAGCTTAAGCTTAGAACGTTTTATATTATATTAGCATGTTTTTTAAATATACACATGAATTTATTTTGATGGAAGAATCTGCATTTTCATACTTTTATGTATTTTATAAATACTGTACTCATGTTCATGGGTGGGGGGGATTTGTAACCCCCTCCCCAGAATTCCCTTTGTCAGTTACATGCTGATAATGGAAGTAAAGAGTACAACTACATACGCATATATATACAGACTAACATAATATTAACAGCTTGATTCATGATAAGCTGCAAAACATTTGATAACTATCACTATATGACCAAACAAATTCTGATATCTGGTTGTATATCTTGACTTTACTACCTCTGATCCCTCTGATTTACTATATCTGATATCCACTTCCTCTTATTTCCTTTTGTTAAGTTCTTTCCATCTTAACCTGGTGTCAGGGATCATGCAAAGATACTTTGCATTATATGTACAAATTATGATATGGCAGTTGTTTATATGTGGCACCAGATTCCCTAATATTCTATTGGTGATATTCATTTTACCAATCGTTTGTAGTAAAACGAAGAAAAAATGTTAAGGGATATTTCTATTAGCAATTTATAATTAAATCTATACCATAAAAAGCCATATAGTCATTCTTAGAATATTTCAATAGCCATTTGTTTAATGAAATATGAATATTATTCTCAAATTTTGTACATATTTAAATATTACAACACATACGACATTTGGCAAAGTTTCCATGATATTTATTTGTTGTAATACAATAACACTCTGATGAATGTTTTTCAAAGACACACACCATATTTACTGAAGATTTTACTAAAATCTTGATTTGTGATGTACTGTACTATACCACAGTGGGTGGGTGGGGATGACAAGGAAGACTTAGGAAACAACTAAGTGGATTGCCAATGGAAGTTGCTGGGGGTTACAATCTTATAAGTACAAGTCTATAGGCAGGCAGTACCAGCTCACTACTGGCCTGCATATAACCTAACAGTGGCATAACTGGTGAATGTCCTAGTACCACCAACACTTCTCCCACCTCCCTATTTTTTATCAATCATGTGCCACCATAGTCTACAACTGCTCATGGACACATATTGGTCAATAAACACCCATGGATAAATCCTTGCTCTGCCACTGCTAACAACAATAATATTAAAATATCAGGATAGCAAAGTATGCATATATATGAGGTTAAGTGGTTTCTGTTATAAACTGGTTCTATAACTGGGGAAATTAAAAATTGTGTTGAGACACTTCTAAATTTCTAGTACGTCTAGAGTTCAATTATTGATCTAGACACAATTTACCCTGGCAGACAGGCCATTCCTTGAAAACTCAGAATATACAAGCAGAATGATAGTGGTGTGCAACAGTGATCATTCTGCTAGTGATTTCAACCACTAACACAACTTTCTTCATTAAACTCAGAATACAGCTCATCAGTTTTCAACAATAAAATCAACTAAAGTTTTACAGAACTTCTTATTTTTATTGTATTAAAAATAATAATTCTTTACATATCAATAATGTCCAGCTGTTACTCATATACACAACCACGAGTAGAAAATACTAGGGATGATAGGAATTTAAAAAGTTGTAAAGACAATGAACAGTAACGAATGACCAAACACAATTTTTTATTTCTCCCTTTCTAGAAGCACCTGTCTTTTTTACCCCATGCAAAAATCATCATGCGTTGGTCACATGTATTATTATTATTATTATTATTATTATTGTTATTATTTCCATCTCTCTTCACAGCCAAAATCAGTGGCTGGAAACATTCACCTATCCCAATTGTTAGGATTAAGTTGTAGTCACCAAGTTTTAACATTAACCTACGATGTTGCTCCTCTCCCATTTCAAATATTTTCTAACTATATGAGCTGTGATTAACACAGCTGCTTTCTGAATGGTCTGGAATATGTGTGTTCCTGGTATGTTATTTAAATGTGTCATAATTTGGGTACTAAACTACTCCCATTGCTCCTATGACTATGGGAACTATCCATATTTTACATTCCACATCATCTCAACTTCTATTGAAAGATCTGTATACTTACTTAATTTTTCCACCTCCTTCTGTATGATGTTATAGTCAGATGTTATAGATATATCTATCAGTAGACAGGTTTTATTCTGCGGATCCCTTACAACTATATCTAGTTGATTGTTGTTTATAGCTCTACCCATTTGTAGTTGCATATTCCGTGGAATTGTTATGCCATCTTTTACTTCAACAGTTGCTATTAATATTATTATTATTATTATCAATACAACCACCATTACCACCACCAAAAATTTGTCCTTTCACATTTTTGTTCCCTGCCACTTATTGTTGCATAAATCAGTCTTATAAATAGTAGGGCTCTGAGGTAAAACTATGGATCTGCTTGCCAAGTTTTACAAAAATTGTTTGGTGCACTCAAAAGTTATCATGAGACATACACCAAATAGACAGATAAATGCCAAAAGGTCGAGTTAAAAGTGCAAACTAACTTTGTTCGTTCAATTATTATAGTTATTGTTATTATTATTGTTGTTTTAATAATAATAATTTTTTCATTATTACAACTAGGCCTATAACAACTGCCGCTGCTACTACTACTACTACTACTACTACTACTATCACTGTTATAAAACTGGTTCAGGTAAAAAGGTTCGTCTCCTTCAGTTAAAACACACAGTGACAGTATACTGAAATTTTAGTAAAACCATAATAATTTTAGTCAGTAATTCTAGTCAACGTTATATGCTTTTTGAAAATAGTAAAATAGTCTAATTGACTTAAAGAGTTATGAGAGTGTTATTGTATAATAATGAACAAATACAGCCAATTCTTAATTATCCACATTAATGATTAGGGAGGTTACTGCAGATAAACAAAACAATACAAAATCCCAGTCAATCCAAAAATCTATGCTATGTACTAAATTGCTAACTACAGTATTTATACAAATAAACACACACACACACACACACACACACATTGTAACGAGAACCCTATTGAACAGCTGAAAGCATCCTCCACCTGTCCCTCCGCTAGTTACACAGGTGTAGCTTCAGTTCAAGTATGTTCCAAATTATTCAGCTGAAATACGCATTAGTGTACAGATTGTACTTGAAATACGCATTAGCTGGCACACCGCTTTAAGGATGGAAAGTTCATTTTAGAACAGATGCGCTACTATAAAAAGCCACAGCAGCTAACTTGGAGATAAGTTCATTGAGCAATTTTCCATAGTGTGGATCGAGTAGGGGTTGAAGTATTGTGGCAAAATTTTATTGTGCTATAATTAGTGTAGAACTCTATTATTTGACATTATTATTGCGTGTGGACAAATGTAACTGGAATTATTGTACGAGTTGATTACAAATTGTTATTTGTGATTAATTAAAGCTGGTGATTAGTGACATCATTGGTGTCTATAATTTGTTTCCACTGTATCATACGATGAACAGTGAGACCGTCGTAACAATATATATATATATATATCTTGTCACCAGACAAAAGGCTTGCCGCATGACAAATGGCGCCAATCATACACTCTAGTGTTTTTGGTGGCCCTAAAAAGGACTGGGTGGTGAGAAAGCTGATGTTGGTTGTGCCGCGCTGAGATGTTCGGTGGCTGTGCCCACTGTTCGTGGCGTACTGCAGTCCTCCTCTTCTTTCGGCGTCGGTTGTAGAGTCGGCTGCCGGCCCAGTGAAATCCATCGCTGGCGCGGAACTGGAGGGCGAATACGCAAGAACACCGGTTCTATTCTTCGGCCATTCCTTCCAGCTGACTCCGCATCAATGTCGTCCAAGAGAGGAGAGGAGATGAAGTGCGTCCGATGGCATGGCGATGAAGAGTGCGTCAAAATTTTCTCCCGGGGCTGGTTTTATGCACTAACCGGGATCGCTGATTGGCTCACTCCGAACATGTTAGTTGTCACGTCTTGGCTACTGATCCCTGATTGGCTCGCCTCATATCCGCTGGTACCGGAGAGCAGATGTTCGCATACTGCTGCCGTCACAATATATATAGAATATTATTTATCGACCGTGTTAATTATGGTTTCAAGTGGATATATATATATATATATATATATATTGCAACGATACGTTTAGCATAAGTATATGTATCAACCCCTGACTGAGGTATGATAACATACGAAAGCACGAATGAAATATATAAAATGTAAATAAGAAAAATAATATAATAAATATACGTTAGGTATAAGAAATAATGTAAGAAATAAACGGAGTATTTAATTTTAAATAAATCAAATATTGTAAGTAAGCATGCATATGGAATCACATAGCTCAGTTGGTTTTTAAACGTAACGAAGGGGAGAAAATGACACACACTGACCGGCAGAGGTGACGTCAGAACGACATGCGGCCGCCTGTGTTTCAGTCTGCGTGTGTGTGTATGTGTACATGTGTAAACAACAGACAGGTTGAATTATGCAAACGAGGGTGGAAGATTTTACACAGTATTTTAAGTACTGAACGTAAACCAGAAGTCACACTAATCAGCGACATATGTAAAAACATAGCTGACGCCTGGCGCTTCAGTTTGGCGTTAAGTGGTCATTAATCGTGGGAACCGTTCAGACACCGTGTGAAATTTTGCCATAACTGCCATAATTTACACAGCGTAACATTCATAATTTGCATAAACAAAGTTTAATATTATACCGAACGATTGGTGAAATAATATTTATAAAAAAGTGTGCGCTTCATAGAAAGACGCGTAGGTTGAAAGTAACGATTAAACCGACGCGCCGACCTGTTCAATGTTGTCAAAACAGTTTCCAACAGGAATTTCAACGACGGCAGCAGTATAAAACCCCAGCAAGCGACACACTCTTTCTCAGATGATACTCAGATAAAGCTCAGATAGTACGCGACATCCACGCATCTCGATACCGTAAAATTTACTAAGTTTTAATAATGTTTTAAACGGTATTCAATAATGTGAAGTGCGATGGAACCGGCATTACGTCGGTGCAATTATTAATGAACACGAGTGATTTAAAAAAAAAAGACTATACTAATGAATCTACGAGAGTTATAACTACGATGAAATTCGAGAAGTCTACATAGAACTTCTAGACATCTACGAGAGACAAGAAAAGAAGAAGAGAGGAACTAGAACAAGAAGACGACAGGACGCAGGGACAGCACATGCAGCTACATCCAGCCATATATCATCACGACTAGAGGTCCACGTCAGAACTCAGCATCCAGGAGACGGAGAGAGGAATTTCAACGACGCAGAGACAGAGAAGATGATACCGAAGAGGATCAACAAACTCGAGAGTCCAGATGACGGTAACAACAAAGTTAAATGGTTGCAGAAAAAATGCAGGTGAAGTCAGACATTTATTTAATATTATAAATGACCCTGAGGTCTATCGAAAAAAGATCTAGTTTCCATATACAAGTTTACAAAGAACATTAGTATATTTTTAAATTTGCATAATGAATAAATAATTATTCAAAATATAATTAAGAATAGAGAATATAACTGTAGTAATCTCATAAATAAATGGTCAAGGAAGAACCATATTTTTATTATATTTTGTAATTGATTAGATGAGTAATTTCAAATATGAGTTACGTAATTAGAAGATTGTTAATTAATTGAGACATTAAATAATAGAATCAATTAAAGTAAAAAATGTTCTCTATTAATATTTTAATAAATGTTTAAGCAATTAAAAGTTTTTATTAAGTGATATATATTGAAAACCACACTTGCGAAGACAAGATGAATATGGAATTTTATACGTATTAATCACATTTTTATAATAATTATATGTGTTATATATGTCTGTGTAATATTTCAGGTCATATATGATTTATGTATGTGTATACTATGTCTTAGAAATATAAGAAATAAGATTTAAACACGTTATAATTGCATTATATTCAGATTGAATATAAGGGTTCAAATAATAATTAACCCACACTAAACAATTAATAACATGATAATTTGAATTTTTAAAGAATAAATCAAATGAATATGATTTTATTAAAACAGTAGTACTAATTTCACAACCAGTACTAAATCCTCTGTACTCTTTACTTGTATTTAAAACTTATAACGTTATTCACGTGCTTATCCACACTCAATCAACGACCAAAGCCTGCGACCCAGCCGGGGAACATCAAGGTAAATACTGCAGGAGAAGAGTATACCTCCGAGACATGAGTAAGTGTGCACAAATGAGTAAGAGCATATGTGTAAAAGTACGTGTATAAAAATAACGTTGTAATATATATAGTCAATCACTTTCTGCTACAGTCCGTTTCTTGATGTATATAATACATTTAATATTTATAAATAAATTTACTTCAAGATATACCTTTTTTTCCCTTATTAGAATCATGTTTCGGGTACCATCTTGTACCCATCCTCAGCCTTCCGGTTTTTGTGTCTGGTGAAGTACATATGTGTTGTTGGTTGACTATTATTATTGTGGCTTCCTGTTGGCTTCTGGTACTTCAAATTGGTTTTATTGTGTGTGATTGTGGTGTATGTGTTAGTTTTTTGTGTATTTTCAATGTTGAGTGCTTTGACTATTGTGTCATGTTTTGTATTGATTTGTATTTGTTCAGGTATTAGTTTGTTTTGTATTTTATGTTTGTATATTTGTAAATTTTCCCAGATGTTCATTATGGTGCCTTTGTGTGGCATATGTTTTATTAGTGTTACATTGGTTATGTCTGGGAATTCATGTCCTGTGTTTATTGCATGTGTGGCTAAATTGGATTTATATATTTCTGGTTTTTTGTATGCGTTTAGGTGTTCAAAATAACGTTTTTCAGCTGTTTTTTTGTTTGTCCTATGTAACATTTATTGCAATCTTGGCATTCAATTTTGTATATACCGTTAGTTGTTGTATTATTTTGTTGTGTGGGCTATTTAGTTTTTGTAAATTATTTTTATTAGTTTTGTATGCTATTTTTATATCTGTGTTTTTAAATAGTTTTGTCATTTTATTATTTATGTATCTAATAAGAAAAAAAGGTATATCTTGAAGTAAATTTATTTATAAATATTAAATGTAATATATATATATGTACAACGTGACAATTTGCAAATTTATTGTAATTTAAATTTGTGGAGCCCCATGATCTTAGAGCACCAAATTTATGCAACGTTACATACACATAAATAGGCGTGAACGATCTCACGTTCAAGATTGACAAATTCTTTAAACAATCTAACATTTAAATTGGGTGTCAGGTGTATCTGCAATAAGAACTCTATGTAACTTGAAACGGTAATTAAAATTTATTTGATACTATAAAAAAATATGTGCACATGGCACTGACTTCGATTTTAAAACATTAGTTATTATTTGTTATTATGCCGTAAGGCTTAAGATATATACATCCTTACTGACTAAATATTCTATGCTACTAATTATTATATAAAAGAAAAATCTCATTTTCAGACTACTCAGTCTATTAATATGTTTCAAAATCAATTTTTAAATTTTTTTTCTATATTGTAACGTACTCAAAATATTAATAGTTATTGCTTCTCAGTACTGTTTTCTCAAATACTAATTGTTTTTATTTAAATGCTTTGCAATCATTTTATATCATATTAATTTGAGCTCTTGTTACGTTAATCGTATTTCTAAAACATCTATGATTTTAACTCTATTATACAAGAAACATTGCTCTTATTTTTAAATAAAATATTAATGTCTTTAACTGTCTTTGAATTCTTGGTATGATTAAGATATGAATAAGTTGTCTATCACCTTATTGTCGTCAATCATACTCGATCATTTTTGTTCCATCGGTGTTCGTCCTAGTCTCGCCTCCAGCGTCGGCTGTCTCTCTTCTCCTCTTGTCCAGCGTCGGCTGTCTCTCTCTCTGGAACTCTCCTCTTGTCCAGCGTCGTATCTCTCTCTGGAACTCTCCTCTTGTCTAGTGTCGAATCATTAATGGATCTTCTTAAGTAGTGCTGTTATTAATTAAAATGATTGTCTTTACAGCTTAGTTACGTATTTGTACGTAACTGGCAAATTTAAACTGTTTACGGAAAAAAATAAATATGCTGTGCTGACGGGCATAAGCTCCCGCTGCACCGTGGATGATTCAAAAAAGAGAACCACTGTAGCTTGCGTGTCCTATTTATACCCATGTCTTGGTCGACACCCTGCAGTGATCCGAAATCGACATGTTAGAAACTGTCTCTGGCTTCAGTTCCCCCACTCTTTGTCAAATTCGCTATTTTTTATATTTCTGCGAATTGCAGAGTCTTGTAAGTATACTCTTATACTTATCTTATAACTAATTTTATAACACATGTTCACTGTAATTTTGGACATTGCAACTTAACCCTTTCGATTTGTACACAGTTATTTCACTATTGCACTTGTACGGTGTGTCACTTTCGCGTGGTTTTCGCACACAGTATTTAGTAAATTTATTTACATTTTATGGTGCTTTTGGATTTTAATTCTTAATTCTAGTTTATGAATAATTATGGAAAAACAGTAATTGTGCAATTATTCATCTTGGGGTGGCAAACTCGCCTGCAGAGACCTGCGTTCACACACACTAGCAAAGTACTGGTGTACACACTTTCAGTTACATTTGTGTGTGTGTGTGTGCACGTCGATTCAGGTCGAAACACCTGTTCATATTTTTGTCTGAGCCAAGCTTGCAATCCCTAACATGCTTATTTCTAACATATTATTAATTATTTACAGTTTATTAAGTAAATTTAAATTTTTATATTTCATGCTCAGTACCTCACTTATTTGTACTGTCGCATTATTCCTCTGCTTGGTAACAAAAAAAAATTTAATAAATTTATTTATTATAATTTTTTTTTATTTATTTATTATTATTATTTGCAAAAAAATGTACAAATAATAAAGAATAATATTTGTCATTTCACCCTTAATTGGAGTGTATACAAATGTCTTACCTCCCCTCTTCGTACGCTCACTGCTCGCGACCTTGTAGTAGGGTGGCTTTACAAACAGCTGATTTGACTGGTTTCATTGACCTCTGTTTTCATGTGTAGAACTTCCTAAATGACGTTGCGTGGAATTTACCAATTTCTTTCTTCTGTATCTCATCATATACGATGAAAGTGTTCTGTCCTACTTATGTGTGTACATTCGGTCCTTAATTTTACATTATCTTAATTCATACATTCTTACCTTCGCTTCTAATCTTCCTTAGCTCTTTTCTTAACATGACATTACTTATACAATACATTAACATTCATTACCTTTTATTACATTTCTTTAACATTACCTTTCTGATCGTTACTACTTTCTTGAAATACACTTCCGTAACAGAATACTCTTTTAGCTTGTAGTGTGTCGCATGATCGGTTACAGAGGAACTGTCTTGGAAAACAACGATATTTTTCTCGAAGTCCTTAATCCTAAGTAGTCTCTGCCCTTATGACTTTTCACTCTCGCTTTCTTCTGTGTCCTTGTATCTTCAATAAGTGTTCGCTTGATCAGTCGTTCTAACAATTATGGCAATTATTGCTCATCTTAATCATTTCTTCATATTTATATCATATCAATAATAACATTCCTTACCATTTCTTCATATTAACAACAACAATAACATCTTTTACCATTACTTTCTTACATATTTCTCTACAATAGCATTCCTTACCATCACTAATACATTTCTTAATTAACCCTCTTATATTATTATTAATAATTAATAGTAATATTATTTTTCTCATTTTAAAAATAATTATTTATTTTAGGGTATTGAGTTCTGAGTTCGGTGTGTCGTTAGAACTGACACCCCTCATTATAACAATTGGTTGTTGTACACAGGACATTCATTGTGTTCACCCTCGTGTAAACAACGTCCGCATTCCATTGTATTATCCCCTCGTTACCTTTCCGTTGCATAGCTGCGACGTTTGTGTGCATACTTACCTTGTAAACGTTTGTTTTGATCGTATAAGTCACCTGTTTATAGGGTAACATTTTCATCTTGCCTGTCGGCCTCTTAAAATCTACCCTCTTTCTCTCGTTACAAATGCTTCGCTCTTTCTCAATTCTCTCGTCCCTAGTTTGGTTGAGTGAACTTACCTGAACAGTTGTCGACGGTTTTTTCATACGTCGTTTATGATAACCTCTGTAGTTTTCATACTTACAGTTATAATTATCGTTATTATAATTATTGTGCGTATATCTAACATCATATTTACCACAATTTTGCGTAGTGTTTCGTCTAGATAACCTACTACGTTTCTTGTTAGGCCTACAGTGATATTTATCTCCGTAAGTGTGGTGTCTTATGTGTTTCAAATGTGTCATCTTGTGTGATTTACTATTGTGTGTGTGCCTCACACTTGGAATATCGCTATTAATAAGGTAGGTTTTATTAACCTTTATTTGCTTCTCCTCCTTAATGTTAATTACTTTTTTACAATTATCATTAGTAATTACACATGTATTTTCAATTTGTATGAATTCTTCACATACTATCTTTTCACATATTAGCTCCGTTTGTTTATTAATTATTCCACAGACATTTTCTGCGATCGTGTCAATCCGTCTGTTTGTATTAACAATTTTTTCGGTTAACTGCGCATTACTGTCAATTATACTTTGTTTTATTTCAATATTGTCTTGTTTCAACTGGAGATTATCAATTTTTAACTCTTCTAGACTCTCGGTAATTTTTATGGTGTCCTGTCTAAAATTTTCGGACTGTAGCTCTAATTTATTTTCTAAACTTTCTGTTTGTTTCTTATTAGATTCTTTTAATTCGTCTAATTTAGCATTTATATTTTCCGTTTGTTTTGTACTTATTTCATCGACCCAGGCACGCATCATCATTTGGAATGCCTCGACGTCTAAATTTCCTGGAGTCATCATGTTGAAGTATTATTAAAATATTTATTTAATAATAATTCTTTAACAATTATTATTGATAACCGTTCCCTACTTATTTATTTATTTCTGTATTTTTATTAATACTCATTACAGTTACACCTGTTACATAGACAATATTATTTGTGGGCGCCAGCTGTGTGATTACACAACAATTAACATTACATTCAGTTACTGTTTAATATAAATAATAATTAAACATAATACATTTTTCATTTAACACACTCTTTATATTTTAGAGCAACCATTTAGCTACATAAAAAAATTTTAATAGTTAAATGATGGGGATCGGGTCATACATTCATGAGCTACAATTTATGTCACAAATTTTTGTACATAAATTTAGGCATGTCATGCCCAACGTCCAGGGCGACAAATATATGCAACGTATAAATTTTGTTAAAATTTAATTTCAAATACAAATACACTTCTATTTGTGTTTGAGTAGCCCCACGTTCTTTGGGAGCCATTAATATGCAACGTGACAATTTGCAAATTTATTGTAATTTAAATTTGTGGAGCCCCACGATCTTGGAGCACCAAATTTATGCAACGTTACATACACATAAATAGGCGTGAACGATCTCACGTTCAAGATTGACAAATTCTTTAAACAATATAACATTTAAATTGGGTGTCAGGTGTATCTGCAATAAGAACTCTATGTAGCTTGAAACGGTAATTAAAATTTGACACTATAAAAAAATATGTGCACATGGCACTGACTTCGATTTTAAAACATTAGTTATTATTTGTTATTATGCCGTAAGGCTTAAGATATATACATCCTTACTGACTAAATATTCTATGCTACTAATTATTATATAAAAGAAAAATCTCATTTTCAGACTACTCGGTCTATTAATATGTTTCAAAATCAATTTTTAAATTTTTTTTCTATATTGTAACGTACTCAAAATATTAATAGTTATTGCTTCTCAGTACTGTTTTCTCAAATACTAATTGTTTTTATTTAAATGCTTTGCAATCATTTTATATCATATTAATTTGAGCTCTTGTTACGTTAATCATATTTCTAAAACATCTATGATTTTAACTCTATTATACAAGAAACATTGCTCTGATATGAATAAGTTGTCTATCACCTTATGTCGTCAATCATACTCGATCATTTTTGTTCCATCGGTGTTCGTCCTCGTCTCGCCTCCAGCGTCGGCTGTCTCTCTCTCTCTGGAACTCTCCTCTTGTCCAGAGTCGTATCTCTCTCAGGAACTCTCCTCTTGTCCAGTGTCGTATCTCTCTCTGGAACTCTCCTCTTGTCTAGTGTCGAATCATTAATGGATCTTCTTAAGTAGTGCTGTTATTAATTAAAATGATTGTCTTTACAGCTTAGTTACGTATTTGTACGTAACTGGCAAATTTAAACTGTTTACGGAAAAAAATAAATATGCTGTGCTGACGGGCATAAGCTCCCGCTGCACCGTGGATGATTCAAAAAAGAGAACCACTGTAGCTTGCGTGTCCTATTTATACCCATGTCTTGGTCGACACCCTGCAGTGATCCGAAATCGACATGTTAGAAACTGTCTCTGGCTTCAGTTCCCCCACTCTTTGTCAAATTCGCTATTTTTTATATTTCTGCGAATTGCAGAGTCTTGTAAGTATACTCTTATACTTATCTTATAACTAATTTTATAACACATGTTCACTGTAATTTTGGACATTGCAACTTAACCCTTTCGATTTGTACACAGTTATTTCACTATTGCACTTGTACGGTGTGTCACTTTCGCGTGGTTTTCGTACACAGTATTTAGTAAATTTATTTACATTTTATGGTGCTTTTGGATTTTAATTCTTAATTCTAGTTTATGAATAATTACGGAAAAACAGTAATTGTGCAATTATTCATCTTGGGGTGGCAAACTCGCCTGCAGAGACCTGCGTTCACACACACTAGCAAAATACTGGTGTACACACTTTCAGTTACATTTGTGTGTGTGTGCACGTCGATTCAGGTCGAAACACCTGTTCACATTTTTGTCTGAACCAAGCTTGCAATCCCTAACATGCTTATTTCTAATATATTATTAATTATTTACAGTTTATTAAGTAAATTTAAATTTTTATATTTCATGCTCAGTACCTCACTTATTTGTACTGTCGCAATATATATATATATATATATATATATATATATATATATATTACTTTAATATTTATAATTAAATTTACCTCAAGATATACTTTTTTCCTATTAGGAACATGTTTCGAGAGTTCTTGTTCTCTCATCTTCAGCCTTCGCCATCTTGTTTCTGGTGAAGTATTTGTGTGTTGGTTTCTGGATGTTATTAAGGTAGTTTGTTGGTCTTTGGTCCTTCAAAGTTGCATTATTGTGTGTGGTTGTGGTATCTGTTTTGTGAAAGTGATTGAAATATATATATATATATATATATATATATATATATATATATATATATAGCAACAGGTGAGACTTGCATGTAAAATAATAATGTCACTCTAGACATATGAGAGCACATTACAATGAGAATTGGTTGAAGTAAAAGTTGCATGTTGGAACATTGTAATATAGACAATAAGAATCATGTCAAAATTGTTGGACTGATTTTCGACTGTATAAAAAACAATGAGTGTTGTGAAGTAGTGCGAACATATGCATAGGCATATGGTGAGTGCGCATGTGAATAACTGTGTTACGAAATAACAATAAAAAACAGATTACATTAAATAACTTTTGTGTAAATCAAATGTCCAACATACGACAGACCAGAATGTGCATAAAATAAAGACCTATCTGGTATAATATTTGTTAATAATATAAAGAATGATATGAGTTTTTTTGTAAAAAAGATTTTATGACCCACGAGAAAAGCAATAAAATTATACCGGTTTTATTTGCAAGTTTTACATTGTTAATAGACAACCTCTTAAAAGTAGAATGTTATCTAGACTGTAGCCGGTACGGGTGAGGGAACGTTTTGACCAATGAAATTGGCTAATACATCAGTTGATTTGATCCGTGATGGGATGGGATGCTTAGATCATAGAAGAAGCAGTCTCATTGAACTTGCGAGCACATGTAGTAAAGTTCGCAACTGAATAATCTTGAGTGCTAGTTTGTAAAGTTCAAGATTGTCCTTTTAGGGATTTATGAACACGTCAAGTTAGCCAGATAGTGTACTGTAAAATACACCATACAAATCATTAATAAATTAGTAATTCAATACTGTTCATAGAAGTACCCAGCCCAGAAACGACCCTGAGAGCTGGAAAGCAGAGGAGATCCTACAGGAACAACAGGAGGAATAGCAGTATCCTGGTGTCTGCCTGAAAGAAACACCTGTCGATGATTATCAGGAACAAGAGGAGTAACACCACATTGTTCATCAAACAAGGGAAGTGAAATCATTTATAAAACTAAATCAATTAATAAAACAGTTATAAACTAAAAGACACAGAAAAACTTGTAGGAATTAAGACTGGTGTAATTAGAGTGTAGGAAAGAATTATTTTAAGTATAAAGAGAAGGTCAACAGAAACTGTAAATTAATTTTATTTTGCAGAAGAAACTGTTAATTAATTTTATTTACAATAGAAGCAGTAATTAATTTTATGTGTACAGACCGATTGATTTAATTCATTTGTAACAGAAATGGTCAGTTAAATTTTTTTGTGCTATCATAAAAATTAGTAAAATACTGTCCAATCTAAAAATTAAGGAAAATCGTTAATAAATCCAAAACATTCCATTGACTAATTATTCTATGCAACCTTGTACATCGCTCTGTGTGTGTGTGTGTGTGTGATGAAATTGATGTGTAACCAGTTTTTAATGCTAGTGTGGCTGCCTATCTGGGCATTTACCTCTAAAATAAACTCATTGATATTTACATGTTCTATAGGCCTATATCTTCTAATTCTTATCTGCATGAGAACTAAGTATTACTAACAGATATTTAATTGCTGTACTTCTCCAATACCAAATCTCTAATACAATTCTGTATGCTTTTTCTAAGATGTAATAAATTTTACATTTAGATTCAAAAAAATGTTTTGACTCCCTTCTTTTATTGTTACTAGGGTTCCCTATTAACAATAGAATTGTATGTTATCATGTTTCCTATGTTAAGGTGTATCTTAACCCTACACTGCATGATTTTTTGTTTTCAATTTAAAACAAATGTTTTTATCATTGTTTGTATCTTTCTTTATCATAAAAAATAAAAAAAATATTTTTTTTTTTAATTTGTAAAACTTGAAAAACAGATTGTTCCAGATGTGGAACATTATGAATTTTAGTATATTCTAGTAAAAAACTACATGTGCCAAAAACGGAACTTCAAGCAGTAAGAGACCTTGCCTTACCTGTGTATTATTTTTGTTGCTTTGGCATTCTTGCCATAAAATATAATTTAACTAGAGGATTTGTTACCACACAAGAAAGTAAAACTTTTGGAATTCTAAATAAGATATTTAATAAAATATTTAAAATATAATTATGTAGCATTCTTAAAATTATTGGTTATGGTAAGTTTTAAAACAGTTATTATTTTTATTAAGGCACAAGAACACTTCACACTTTATTGATGACTTTCCTATGAAGTTTGGGAATCTGCATCGCTGCTGTGAACTCTCAACACAAGGCCAGTGGTCTGTTTTATCAAGACGAACATCTTGAATAGGAGCACTTGTTGGTGGTCTTTTTTTTTCTTCTGAATTTCTTTTTCAAGTGAAGCAGAAGCTGATGGACGCTCTCTTGTTGCTACTACAGAAACATTCCACGTACACAATATGGTAGCAATATTTTGCCAAAATTCTGCAAGTGCCAAAGGTTTCAGTCCTTCTGATTTATAAATTCTGCGGTATAAGAGCCATGTGTTGACTTTTGTTAGAGCTAGCAGATGGTAAACAATTTTTAAATACCATTTCTTACTTCATATTTGAATCTTGTAGCAGCCAGTCTGAGAATCCAACAAATCTACACCTCCCATATGTTTATTACTGTCCCATAATAATGCAGCTTTTGTTTTTCTCTTACGATCGTAATGTTTTATTTTACCTAGTGGATTCTCACCAATGTATGAAGAAGCAAACGAAAAACTTTGTTGTCATTCCAGGTAACTGTAGGCTACTTATTTTAACATCATTTACATTTCTTACTGAATATCCTCTTTGTTTTTCAATTTTGTTTTCAATAGGTAGCCCAGGAAATCTTTCATGGCAGAAAGTCGCCACACCACGAAGTCCCCTTCCCTCTAATTATGTTAAAAGTGGTAATGATATAAATTAATTATCAAAAAATATGTTTGTGATGACAGTGGTTAAGCACAATGCGACACTCTAGCAGCAACATTGGAACTTGCTTCCAGATCTTCATTATTCAGGGATGTGGCTGTTTGGGTCATCCTCTAATTCAGTATAAATCTCAACATTATATGTAAATCCATTGGTACCACAAAGAACCCATGTCTTGTATACCCATTTATGAGGTATTTTAGGAAAATACTGTTTAAGACAAGATGTAGCTTTCTAGCACAAAATTGTTCGTCAACAGACACACTCTCTTCAGTTGGAACAGACATGAATTTTTCTAGAAGTGCGTTGAGGACTGGGCATATTTTGTGTAGTCTGTCAAGGTTTGGATGGTCTGAAGGAAGCATAAGGCGAGAATCATTAAAATATAAATTACTTATTGTATGTTCAAACTGGTTCACACTTAAGACAGTTTTTTATAATATCACAACTGATATCTGGGTTCCAATATATGGTAAACATGCATTTGGTAAATGTACTATTGGCATCATAATGGAGATACCAATATACTTTACGAATTCATTTACTGTAAATGACATACGTTTGTGTGGATTTCTTTGAACACTGCATCGTATTGATTCCTCAACCAATTTTTCTTTCAGTTTGTTATCAAAGAAATAATTGAAAAACGTAATGGGTGTTGTAAAATTTTGTATTTCCTCTGACAACTCTGTTTTACCAGCAAAGTAAGTCTGCAAGTTCTGTCTGGTACACTAGCCTACTCTTTCACCATTGTAGACCTTTAAGTAATTTTTGTGTAGACTTATTTAACCTCCTTTTTTAAATAATTTATTTAATTTAATTTAAGAGAGGATAATTCATCTGATTTCACTGTTTTTTCATTTCCTTGGTTGAAAATATTTGATGTCAAGCCAAGGACATGATGACTTAGAGTCAGGAGGTACAACTGAACACTTATCATTTTCATTTCTATTTTCAGAACCGTCAATAAATACAGGAAATGTAAAATTGTCAGAACTCATACTTACATCTTTACAATTTCCCATAGTATTTGTGTTTATTTCAATCTATTTCAATGTTCCACTTCAATTTCAGTACAATTATTGTTCTCAATTATTTGTGTAAAACTAGTAAAGTCACTCTGAACAGGCATTAGACTCAAATAAATTAGTTAGAAAATTATTCTCAACTTGTGAAGAGTGCACAATTGGGCTGACTCCATTGTTTTCTAACACGTTACAAACACTTTGTATAAATACTTGAAATATTAGTTTTTGAATCATTGTTAACTTGTACAGTACCTACATGTCCAACTAAAATTTGATTTGTTAATTTTATTGATTTTTTTTAATAGTTTCATCAAAGTCACTGTCGCAGATTCGTCTTCACTTTCTATAGATACTGAAAGACAATGGAATATTTCATCTTCACTTAGATATTCCATGTTCCCGTATGCTCAGAAACTAATACATAGACACCACGAACTAACACACAAACACAGTATGTAAAATTTCCTACGTAAAACTTACATAAAACCCCTAAACATAGCACGAGCAGTTCAATACACAAATGACAAAACTAACCTCAAAATGTCATATGTTTACATCACAGCATCTTGGATTTGCTGCTTTGTTTACAATCAGTTTCTTGGATTTTGTTGTCCTATAATTAATTCACTGCCGACTCGGAACACAAAATGTTTTATGGGTACATAAAAAAACTTAGTGTTCCCAGTCGGTAGTGAATTAATTATATTTACGTAAATGAATGTTGTCCCAAATTGCATTGTACCAATGAAAGTGGTACAATTAATTTTATTATAATAAAATGTCGGGTCTTTCACTATATCCTGCGGCCAAAAACTTTCGTCACCGCATTTGTACCATATTTCGGTGTCCGATGTGTACTACAACCACACCACTACAACAGTTTTCTTCACAAGTAACTAATGCCAGGTTATGGAGGTTATGTACAACAATGTAACTTAAATAAAATTTACTCTGTTAGTGTACATTAAAAGGGTGTATTTATTGGAAGTACAGAAGTTAGTTTCCATTTATCGCACATAATTACGGTACAGAGGCGATTTTTGGAGGTTGTGTCTACGTTTAACAATGTAACTTAACCTTTTAGATTTTTAAAATTAATTAAATTTAACAAAAATTTCCTTTGTTAGTGTACATTAAATTATTGTATGGATAAAAGGCTGTATATAACATTAAAGGCTGTATTTATTCGAAGTACCGGAATTAAAACCTACTTCCAATTTAGAACGTAGGCCTATAACCTAGTAGGCTACGTTATTGGTGCACATTTTATTCGGGTTTATTGGCACATATTTTATTAAAATGGTGTATTTATTGGAAGTACAGAAATTAGTTTCCATTTATCGCACATAATTACGGTACAGAGACGATTTTGGGAGGTAGTGTCTACGTTTAATTATCTAACTTAACCTTTTAGATTTTTAAAATGAATTAGACTTAACAAACATTTCCTTACTTAGTGTACATTCAAAGGCTGTATTTATTGTATGGATAAAAGGCTGTATTTATTCGAAGTACCGGAATTAAAACCTACTTCCAATTTAGAACACGGTACAATCTAACGTAGGCCTACAACCAAACAAGTACATTAAAATCCTTAATATAATATTGAAACTTTCTCTTGTGAAAACTTACTTGTCTTTTTCGTTGAACGAAGGCGAATACGACGCCGAAACGCGTTCAACGAAAAAGACAAGTAAGTTTTCACAAGAGAAAGTTTCAATATTATATTAAGTGTAGTGCTGTGAAAGAAGATGATGAACAAACAAGACAACTATTAAAATCCTTTTTCAACATAATGCAATAAAAAGCAATGTGCAGTTTCTGTTAACACGCAAATGATTAAGTATTAATAATGGGTTAGAGTGGAATTTAATGTTACTACGGTCCGAATTAATGCAAATAAAATTGGAGAATCTCGTAAACATATTACAGAATGCTTGTATATTACACACAAAATTATTACAGTACGGACCTTTGTTAACGAATAGAAACAAATGGGACTCTATACTTTAGTATGTACCAATAAAATTCACTTTTTTCAGATACCGATATCTATTGTTTCTTTTCATACTCTTAAAAAAAGGTCATTAACAACATACATTATGAGAAAACGTGATTACAAATCATAACCAGCCATTAGTTACTTGTGAAGAAAATAGATCTAACATTTACAAACATGAATCTTCAATTCTCCCCCTATTTGTTTTATAAAAACTGGAGTTTCTACTGCAGGTTTTAAGTCCACTAACTACTTAATTAAATATTCCTGTATCTTGTTGGGTAACATATATTAATACATCTGCTCCCTACTCATTTGTGCAGACAATGTTTTTAAATTATGGTCCAAAAATCTGTATCAACACTTTATATCTTTAAAATTTAGACAAAGTCTAATGAGCAATTTGGCCTAACCTGAATTTACATGACCTGGCTCAGAACAACTTTATTTTGACAAATACAAAGATGAAGACTGGTTGCAATTTCTTCAGGGCTCACACCTGCTGCCAGGCTTAGTTCTATAACATGATAAGGAAGAAAGAAATCAGCCCGAACCTGCAACCACTGTGGGAAGGCTTTTACACCATTACCAAGAAGATTAATGATGTCATCTAAGAATAACTCATTAGGCCATGTGGCTTTATTTATACATTTAATGCATCTTAATTAGTACACTAACACCACTTCTCTGTCTTACAGTAACACAACACGTTACACTAACTCAAAAGAATTTGTTTTCAGTTTAAGAAACGTGCTTTACATTAATATGTGTACGCTTACTATATTGAAATCCAATGTTCACTATCCAATAATTACAAATTTTGTGGAATTGTGAATTTAGTAACATTATGTACTAATGTGTGATTATCAGTTGAATTTCTGAATTCCTTTGATTCATTAATAAATTTTACTAATTTGTTTCTTTATGTCTATTTAATGGTTTCTTATTAGTTTTTAATCTTTGTGTTTTCATTATTCATTTGTAAATTCTTGGTTTTTGTTGTCCATGACATGTCCATTGATTAACTAATTATCATTAAAACACACAGAGAACTGATCTTCTTTTGCAAGATCACAAGTATCTTTCAAGACCATTTGCAGGTCAGTTATTGTTCTGTCTGTTCACTTTCTGAAAGTGGTTGAGGAGCAAGGGGGAAGATGTCTCCATTAAAACACACACACTAGCACGCACACAATTCCTTTTTTTCTTTATTTATTTGAATTCTATATTAGAACAAATGTTTTCAGAGTTTACAAGTTTTTTTTTAATTCCTTGGATTAATTTTTTTAATTTTATGCAATGTGGACACATACAGAGGAGTGTCAGTTTTTTATGTTTTTTCAATAAATAAAAATGAGAGGGGGGAGAGAGAGAGAGAGACCAAAAATAACACACAGAAATTTCATCAGAACTTTTCCTGATAGTAAAAAAATAACTAAATAATGAATGGCAAAGAACATTAACAAAATTAATGGAAATTATAGTTATTATTTGTTGTATAATGAACAGGTACTAGTAATGGCTTCATATACTTCACATCTTAAATTATAAACCTATTACAAACATATTTGGTATACTCAGCTTGAAACAAACGTTCAGACCAATAAAAATGGTTTACATTTTGCCATGCTGCATTATTAGTACTGTTGAAACAGCAGTTTGATTGTAATTGTTTTTAGAACAGACTTCTGGAATGATGTGTGCAAAATGATTAAAGCATACCTCCTTACAGTGTGCCTTAATAAGTTGTTCATTATTCTAACTGATACATTGTCATGCCATTATCATATGACAGTTCTCAGAGCTTCAGTAATAGTCATCTTTGCTGTTAACATGGACACAAGTCTCTTTTTTAAAAAGACTTTTTATTAGTAAAGTTACTTATAAGTAGGCATACATTTGTACTCATAATATGAGGCTAAGAATTAAGAAAAGGTGAAACCAACTCGTTACACTGAAAAACTTCTAGGTATACATACTACTACTGATTGAAAAAGACAAGATAACTCATGGTGAACTTTTTCTTCAAACCTTTTAACACCATGGATTCTGCGTTTATCCACAGTTACTTTGCCCTTTTTTATATTTTATCAACTTGTGTTCCCAGAGTCACAGTATTCTGAATTGTTCTTAAAATTTCCATTTAGGATTAGACCCATCCATACTTATCTGTAGCACAGATGCAGATTTATTCCTAGTAGAGTTATCTTCGAATCCCTTAAAAACCCTTAAAGATTACTTTAGAATAGGAAGTCAAAGAAACACAGAATTTAAGTAGCAAGTTTCCACTACTTTGTAAAACATCCTAGAAACAAACTGTGACATCCAGTAACTGTTGCTGAGAAACCTTACTAAGGGGCTTATAAAAAAATTACAAGCTTGCTCTTTTGAACATCTGATGAAAAGGTTTTGTAAAGTGTACCTAACATAAAAATGTACAATTTTTGATTCGTCCTTGTATTCCATACTTCCAGCAGTTTTACATGATACATTCCTAACACGAATAAGAAAAGTTTAAATCTCCTGATGATCTAAATACAGGGTTATAAAATAATTCTGAAAGAATTGTTGCTTTTACAATACCATCCTTTATCAAGTGACTACTCAAATCTGCCAGTTTTTCACAGAAACTGAAGTTTGATGATTAGATCCATCATGACCTAGTAATGCTCCAAACATTTCAAAGATTCTCCTAGCTTTTTAAAACTGGACTGGCCTCATTGATTGACATGATTAATGTTAAATTTACTTTGGGATACTTCCAAACATAATACAGTTTACAATAAACAAACAAAATTTTATGCCTGTCTAATTTTTCCAGAACTGTATACACATAATTTGATCTGGATAGAACATGTATTAAACAATAATACTATTTGATGCAAATAATTAAAATATCGGTATGGAGAACCATACATGACTTCCATGTTTTAAGATTTATATTTAAAATCATTTTAGAAATGAAATATTTCCACAGAAACACTTCTATCTTCAGCCTCAACCACAGAATTGTGGTCACTAACATATACCACCTCACGTTAGCGCACTCGATTTTCACTGATGATGGCAGTCGATGGCACTTCCGAAATGTCTGGTTTTGCAGAAAACATTGGACCACGGTCAAACAGCCTGGGAAGGAATTATATTAACAAACTACTTCATTGTTGCTGATAACGTAGTACACATAAACAATTATCCCCTCCCCTTCACCTATCATTTTCATTTATAGAAAATTATCCCCTCCCACTTCAACTTCCCCCTACCCCTTTTCATTTACAGATATTTCATCTACCTTTCTACAGTGGAATATTATGACCTTTTCAGGATACTTTATTTATCAAAATTAAGTACTTTACTCTTGTTAAAACATAAAACGTTGCAGGTAAACTACCCCTTCTCCTTAACCGATCTTCACCAAAATCAACAGACCTTGAGTCCTCTACAATATGGAAAAAATTATTTGAATTTGCGGCAGTTATTGTCCGCCATAGACAAAATTCTACACACAGACATCTTTCGAAAAATGACTTTTCTTTATGTTTTGATGGTAGAACAATCAGAATCAGCCCTTATCTCGAACACAATTTTTTTCGCCATCCATTTCCTTATGGAACATGGAAGTGAAAACAATATCCTTCTTTTTATAATACGTATTGCACATGTTTTCTAACACGGGACACTAATTATTAGATAAAATATTTACCTTCATTTAAGCCAGCTTCCACTCACTGTGTACTTTCTCAGAGGCCATAGCATGTTCTTTTTAACGTTGCCGAACATAAATTGATGTTAAATTACAAATAAAGTAAAGGCTTAGCACTTGAAGTTTGCAATGTGCAAGTTGAAGAATCTATTTAATTATTGCACTTAACTTGATATAAGTACTGACTACATTTCAGGATTATTATTTTTAGAAATAGTGTATGTAAACCAGATTTCCCCATATAAAGTTAATTAAAATTCTTTAATGCATAGCATTCCTGCCAGGCCTTTATGGTAGTAGATTTGTATTACTAAATTTGAATTTACACAAATAATTCTCTTTGATTAACCAGAGTTACACACACAAACTAAATGCTGATTGTCCTCCTAGTGTATAAATTCAGCTAAAACACTATTCCAAAAACTTACCTTGTTACTAGAATATGTGACATGATGAACTTTTCATGTTGAATAGTTTAAATACTTTGTGTTGAGAGTTAAGCAATTTAATAATTTTTATTTATGCAGGAGTATAGCAAAATCTGATCATCATGAAAAAGGAATTAGGCATTTTGTAATAGCAATTAAGTGATTAGTTCCTGCTGTATTACTGACTCATATTACAAGACCAATTTTTGTTTAATTGAAAAGATATATTTTAACTGTTTCTTTTGGTGCAATCTGTAAATTACATGACACACATCCATAAAGGGGTACAACATAACGACCTTTACAAAATTTGCCGCCCGTAGGCAGTTGCCTACTTTGCCTATGCATAAATCTGCCTCTGGTGTACATGCTAAATGCACCTGAACAGTAGTAAGAATGACTTAGTATCCTGTTGAGTTATTCACTGTTTTGACGGATGATACGCAAATACTGGAAGGTAGGATGTGAGAGCCAGCAATAACCTTAAATAAAACTCTCATATATTTCAGTTATTACACAGTGTTCTGTTCATAACAGACAAGTGCTTGGTTTGATCATTTAAAAAAAAATAAAATTGTATATTTTACTGTAGCTTTACAGTAGCTTGACAGAAAGAGTAAAAATGTAAAATAAAAACAGCATTACTTAAGTGTAAATAAAAAGGGAACACTTTACAGTAGCACACAAATGACAAAAACTGAGACAATGAAATGTTACAGTTCAGTTAAAAATATTGCAATCTCCCTCACACAAAATTTTAAAGAATAAAGACATATCAGCACTACAACAAAATTTTTTTTTGGAGCAAAAGGAAACACAAGGAAAGGCATCTCAGGTAGTATCGCTTTGAAATTATGGTTTCAAAATGTTTAGGGAAAAGAATTAAAAAATGCTAGCATTAACAATCCAACAATGTATCGAAAAGATCAGGATCTTGCTAGGTACATTATAGGGAAAATTGGTTTTGTAGCTGCTAGTGGATGTTTGTTTCTATAAAAAATAATTGCAGTTGTGATAGTACAAATCAACTACAAAATAATATTCAATAAAAGAAATACTCATTTTTCACAATTCTTACCTTTATCGGGTCCCAGGGTTCTTCACTTGAACTCGTGGCCTATAAACGTGATTTAGGGTTGCGCTCTTTAATAAATTATACTCTCATTGCAGTATTATATAGTTGTGTTTTATTCAACATTTCTTTTATTTATCTTTTCTTTTTGTTTTAATCTCTTTATAAAAAAATCTGTTTGGTTTTATCTCTGATACATTTCTTAGAAGTTGTTTAATAACAACTCGTTGACCTGTCTAAATAGAATATGGCTTACGACTCAATAAACAGTAGGAATTAATGCATTATTATATCTTAACTACTATATAGATTACATATATAAAGGCAACCCAGCATTTGCTCACACACACTTTCATACCTTTTTCCCCTTTTAATTTATTTAGCGCTTTTTTTTAATGGTTATATTTTTTAAATGATTTTGAAGCAGTTACTTTCCTGGTTGTATCCGATACGTGGTGGCAACACTCCCAAATTTTGTCTCTTGATCACATTATCTGCCGAAAGATGTTTTCACGGGTGTAATTTTGAGCACTGACGACTTATTACTGTTTCACTGATTTAAAATTGTTTTAGAACATTTTACTTTGTAGTTTACTCACATTATTACCACTTTTAATAGATTTTTGGCTCGTGAGCCTTTTACACTGAACCGGCCGGTTTCGAGAAGTGCGCTAAGTACTTCCAGTCGATTGAAGATGCTTTTACTGTCAGTCGGTTTACATTTTAATGTATTTTAGGCGAACCGCGCGCACACGCAACTGCGCGGTCTTGAGGTTGGATGCTGACTGATGCCGAATTTGTTGTTTTCAAGATGGCCAAACGTACTCTCTGCTCGTCAACTTGCTTCAGGATAGGCTGAGCGGGCGTTACGTGATATCTGTTATTTTCTATGTAGACTTGCGCTCGCCGAGCCGCAAAATGGTACGTGACGTTCACTCAGTGCGTGTGGGCATAAGCGCACCCTTACACATTCCAAAGCACCTGGATTTGTCGTATGTGGCCTAGCTGACAGAGCCACCGTGCAACTGGGTGTTTCGAAAGTTACACACTGCTTATTACTGAAACTCTTTGCCTGGGCAATTCCCCGATACTACGATTGATAACTAATAAAATAAAACCCCATAATTCTGTACCGTTACAGAACATAATCTAATAAATTATGGTACATATTTAATCATTTATTGAATAATTTGTCATTTATATAATTTTGTTTATTTTTTAATTTCTATAGATACTTTTGGTGTGTTTGTTGTAATTTTGTGTTTTACATAATATTTTGTAATTAAATCATTTGGTTCCAGATTATAAAATACACCTCACAGTTTTAACATACAATAGATACTGTATATATAGTAACACCTCTATACATAGTAACAGGTATATCAATATGCCTGTAATCACAGGTATGGGAAAGTAATGGTAAATCTTGCATAATCTTGTTATCAGTTATTGTTATTATTCGGCTAGTGCTATTAAATTCATATTGGCCCAAAGTGATCACAAAAGGAATTTATTGTATTTGTTTACAGTCAACAGTGTAGATTCCAGGTGATGATTTGAGATTTATATAAATTAATTTTCACTCACATGAATGAAGTTGCAACCGTAAAGAAATACAGAATATATTTTCTATGACAGCAGACAAGACAGAACACTTGTATTTTGCCTTTTATGTGTGTAAATACAGTCAGACATAATTTATTTGGATTGACTTCTGCAAGCTTGAAATCAGATAACAATAATGTTTTATATTTTACATTAGTGTATATGTAAAATTATAATCCTCAAAGTATAATATTGAAACATTGGGATGTTTCATTAAATTGTTACGACGGTCTCACCGATCGTCACATAGTACAGTGGAAACCAAAATAAAACACACTTATGAATTTGCTAATTTAGTTTATTACATTAATATCTTTAATTGGTGTTGTTACAGCTTATTCAGTTTAGTTACTTTTTTAATCAGTGTTGTGTTGTGAGTAGCTATGATGGTTGAGTGTTATTGGTACAGAAGAGGATGCTGCAGTTTCTTTTCTTCAAGAAAAAGGTTTGGTTCACAATCCTAGTCGTTATGTTAACGGACATGACATGGTGTTGAGCCTTGGGCAGCAACAGCGTTGGTGTTACAATAAGACTTGCCGTGAGTATAAGGTAGTTCGCAAGGGCACATTTTTAGAGGGGTCCAAATTACCGCTGAGAAAAATAATAAAATTTATTTATTTCTGGTTTGAAGGGCGTAGTAGTGTTAAAAACAGTAAAAATCAACTGTAAATCGGTGTCAACACACACACAGAGTGGACGGCTTACTTAAGATATTATAAAGTCTCTCCTGTTAAGACATTATAACACAGGGACCCAGTGTAATTGGTTGCTTTCAATCAAACCGGCTGCCGTTGTTAGTACAAATTACTTACCAACAAATTGGGAAAATATATATATCAGGAATTTGTCTTAGGGTACGTAAATTTATTCACTCTCTGGATTTTTAGCAAAAACATCTCTTTATTATGGCTTCTTAAATAATGATTTAAAAATAATACCTTTAATGGTTATCTTTTTATTTTTTTACGTTAAAATACAACTTCTGATAGATTTTGCATCAAATGCTCTTATACTCTTTAAAATGTTACTCTGATGAGCAAACCATACAGTTGTAAATTACATTGAATACCACGGATCCAGGTTTTAAATTTATAATATTCTAAAATACTTCAACATTATGCAAACTATTAGAAGAATAGTTTGATTGAATTTCGAATTAATGTTTACCTTTAACCATCATCAAATAACTATTATTTCGTTACAGTAACTACAAACATTACTATGTTAAGATTTACATGATTTGAATGAGTCTTTACAAAAAAATACTGTTTTTGTTGTGGTTGTTAGAAAACAATATAAGCACAGAAGTTACGATTTAGTGTCACCTGGGTATGATGTAAATCTGCAGCTGGTTCTCTTGCTGATCCTCTTCAGTAGGTTTTCCTTGATGCTCTTCGTTGTCGTTTGGGTTCCTCCATTTAGTTTGTTGGTTCTAAGTTGTGATCAAAGTCATGACGCTAGGATTCTGCTACCTGGAGCTCATAATGTTGTCGCCGTTGCTTCAATCCTGACGTTGGTGTTCACTTTTCACATTTTAGTTTTGACTACACTAATGTTACCTTTTTATAAGGTATGGAACATACCTTACAAGAAAAGAGATGTGTCAGCTATCTTAGTTATTTTTAATTCTTTCTCTACATTTAAACTACTTTACTTGTTTTACGTTTCACTTCGTTTCAACTACATGTGGAGTATGTAACCATGAAACACTTACTTTCTGCTACATCGTTTTGCAATATATATACACGTTCACCTTCACGACACATGGTAAAGCTGTTAACTTGTCAGAGATTCTCGGTCGACTGGGGTTGGTTTTGCGGTGGTAAGTAGGGAAGCGGGCGCAGTTCACACGCCGAGAGAAAAGTAGTTCGTACTTTTATTATTATTATTTTTCCATTAATTAACTACTATTAATTATCCTACCTTTTCTTTATTGAGTTAGGTATTTCATTTATTATTATCACGTCTTTTTATTTAATTAGAATGATTATTATTATTCGCTTCATAACAGTGTAATTTGCATGTCCGTACTAGCCTTTTTACAAGTTGGTACAGGTATATAGGTACAGAGGGGAGGGTGGATTATTTTCTCACGTGTTATTTTGAATAAAAATTATTTTGTGCTATTTAAATTGCCTTTAAATCGTCATATCCTCCTCTACTTAAAGAAGACGACGGGGCGACGTTAGTGGGTATTAAATGGATATCTATGAAATACAATTATATTTGGCACGGAACTTCGTGATGAAATTTCTTTCCACAAGGTTATTTCGATTCATCAATCGATTATCTTACATACTATACAAAATACTTAAAATTCAATACATATACAACACATAAAATACACAAATACATAAATCTACCTTATTTCTATTTCTTAAAGCTACTACCGGTTTTTTATTTCTTCACTCGTTTTAAGGAGTTACACTCATGAGTAGGTTTCAGCATATTTCAGGTATACAAGTGTGTATCTGTTTACGTTTATACAGACATACAGTATTGCTGTAAGGTTAAAGTTTCTCTAGAGTTCTTACAGAAGGGTATTCGCACCTTTATAATTTTCAACGCGTCGAATCGCTGATTATTTTGACTTCTTTGCGGTCGACTACTCCTCTAATTTCGTAGTTTTGTCTTTCTCTTAGTCGCAAGCGTGAACTACAATTTAGTGTATTACTACTATCATGTTCATCGCAAGCAGTAACACATTATAGGTTATTAATAACAATAACATATTGTAATAACAATAGAATTACCTTTAGTTTACTGAGGTAGGGGTTTGTTGTTCGTCAGCTGACTTCTCATTATTTATTTTATTCTCGCAGAACAGGAGCTAAGGTTGATCAGGCCTCGCTAGTATTCGTACGAGGTGTTTGAGTTTAGGCTCAATTACGATATAGGTTGTTGCCTATATTTTAATCTTAATACTTAGGTAGTATTTTCGGTTTACTATCTTTCTCGTAGTCGTGCTTCTTTATTTTCACAAAGAGAAAAAATTTTTATCTGAGACACATGACTTCTGCGAACGTAATTATCTGTATTGGGTTCATACAGCGCTACGGTCACGGGGGTGATGAACTTGTGAATCGTGTAGGGGGCACACCATCGGTAAGATAGTTTGGAAGTGGTCCTATCAACGGCTCTACTCGTAGGGTGAGTTTTATACATGACTAAATCACCTACTTTGTACTTTATTTTCCTATTATTCTGCTCATGATATTTCCGCGATTTTTGTAGATTCGCTCTCAAATTTGCGCGAGCTTCGTTCCATATTTTCCTTATATTATTCCCATTTATTTCGCGGGGCAATAACTCATGAATTTTCCACTTTGTGGTTAACGGGTGGTTTGGTTTATACTTGTACAGTAAGTCAAATGGTGTTGATTTATGTCCTTTATGGTAGGCAGAATTGAAGGCAAATTGTATCCATGATAGATTTTGATCCCACGCTGTCTGATCTTTAGCGTGGTAAGATATTAAGGCTGATTTGAGGTTTCTCAAGTATCTCTCAGCTAGGTTTCCTTGTGGTCGGTACTCTGTTACTGTAATGTGATTTATTCCTAATTTAAAACACATGTCATTGAATTCCTTCGATTTAAACTGAGGTCCGTTGTCAGATACTAGATGTACTGGAGTACCGTAATCTTTAAATAGTCTCTCTTGCAGAATTTTTATTGTCGCAGATGCTAAAGCACGTCTCATAGGGTACATCCATACGAATTTAGTGAAAGAGTCCACGCAAATTAATAGCATAGTATTTCCTGACTTAGAACGGGGATAGGGTCCAGAAAAGTCTATGTATATCTTTGAAAAAGGTGTTGTGGGGATTTCTGAGATTAATTTTCCGATTTGACTGTTTCTTGCTGGCTTGCTCAGGGCACAGATTTCGCATTGTTTCACGAACCTAGTTATTTCACTGTTCATGTTTTCCCAATGATAGTCCTTGCGAATACGATGTATTGTTTTCCTTATTCCCATATGAGCTCCAATGGTTGATGAGTGGTAGTATTCCATCAGCATGGGTTTAATAATTTCCGGGGCGATTATTCTCAATGACTTTCCGTTAGCCTTTTTATAACAAAGTACTCGTTACTTATTTATTAACGGGGCAAAAATGATTTTATTTGCATTCATGATTGTATTTAGTTTTTAAAGACACCTGACCTTCCCTTGTCTCATGCACACACTCCCCCCCCTCACCATCACAACACAGATGTTCCAGATATGCCCTAAACAGATATTCACCACCTACACTCCACTAACATCCTGTGTTCAGTAATTTCATTCACTCGCTCTTTGACAATGGCTTAGTTAGTCGAAACAGCTGTCAGAGTTAATTAAAAAATTTGTGAAACTTACCAAGCGTTTTTATATATTTTCCAAAACCTTTGTATTAATATGTTTCACCAAGTGCCCAACGAGTCATCAATTAATATCGTCTAACATTTTCTAGATACAGAAGGAACATGCATTATGGTTAATAAGTTAGTATTATTAAATACACAGTTTTAATAGGTTAGTATTACATATCTACCACTTTTTAGATAAAGAAGGAGTATGCACTACGGTAAATAGCTTATGCTACAAGATACATTGTAACAGTACATACGGGCCCAATACCATAATTGTGGGTTATGTAAGGGTTTTCAATGTTTTATTATGTATTTTTAAACATACAGAATGGTTAGGTACATTGTCCCTCTGTGAAAAAGGAACAACGCAATTTCGGCCAGAATAAGACACCACAGTCGCCGATGGACGTGCTAAACTCAAAATATACCATGGCGGTGTTTGTGACGAAAAGACTACAATACGAATTCCGATTGGACAATAACACTGATCCGTCATAACAAAAGCAATGACGCACTGACGACAACGCAGGTAACCAGTCTTAGTCCTGTGTGAAAAAAGAGTAATGACGTAAAAAATATACTCACACAAGCGCAATTTTACACTTGCCTCCGTCTCAATCCAACGTAGTTCTTCAAGGGTACAGCAGCGATGTATCGCTGTCTGTTCAGATTTACTATAAAATTTTAAAATCAACCAAAGCTAACTTTCAAATGTGATGGTGGAGCGTTAGTGCTAAATTGTATTAACATTTAAATCTAAAAAACATGTAGAATCAGTGATAACTATGTAATTAAAACCAAATAGACTTGAGACGAACACCAGCCATGCAGGAAACATCCAACCAACAGCAGCGAGGGATCTACGCCTATCTCCGTTAAGAGAAGTCAACCTTTTGTCATTTTCTATTTTAATCTAATGAGCTCATTAATTGAAAACAACTAGTTAAAATCATGTACCCATAATTAGATGAATGTATGTGAGAGTGTGAGAGTGAGCGCATGGCCATGAGTAGATATGTATATGCTAAGGACATTGGTTTGTGTATATAGCAAAAAATGAATTAATAAGTAATTAGAACTGCAGTACAAATATAACATTTTAACGATTTTGATTAGAGACCACCAGAAATATTAATACTGACAGGGCTGACTAAATAGCCACCATTTTCTTTTGTTGCAACTTTGTGCGACGCCATTGTAAGCACATGGTTATATAATGAATCTATTTGTTAATTAAAAAGTTTGATAGTAAATCTATGACGCCCTCACTGGGACATGATTAATTATAATAATAATTATTAATAATAATTAATAACAATTATGGGTAAGACAACATTATTTATATATTTAAAGATTATTGACGAATTGCGTCATAAGTATAAATATAAATATATAAATTTATATTTATATTTAATATCACAAATGGCCCCGAACAGTTGACTTTATATAAAATTATTTTATATAAATAAGCCAGAGTCAGAGACATAGAGGGTGACGAGATGATATCCAGAACCTAACAAGAGAGGTTATGGAGGTTATGTTAACAACCAGAGTAAATAGTAATTGTGTAATTTTGTTACAAGTAGAGCGAAATAGTAATTCCAACATTTAAAATAAAAATGGCAGATAATAATAGTAGCATAGAAATAGAAAATTCAGAGACAGAATCCATTTTACTGGAAAGACACATTAGCTCAACACCTAAAGTAGTTGAAAATAAAGTATCATTGGAAAATATATTCACATTAATCAGTGACAAATTCAATCAAATGAATGGTACGCTTAACGTAAAATTAGATAGTTTTGAGAGTGAGTTAAAAAAGCAAAATACTTTACAGAATGTCAAATTAAACCAAGTAGAAGAGAAATTAGAAAAATTTAAAAAGAAAATACAGAGACAAAATTGTAGTATTGACAAAGTAGACAAGTTAGAGATAGACAAAAACAAGGTAAGTGGTGAGAATTATGATAGAATTACAAATATGGTGTTAGAAAATAATTGTGTGAGTATTGAGAGTGGTGATAAAAGTATAATGGGAGTAGAATTTGATAATGAAGTGATAAAAAGTGTTGATGAATTAGAGAGAAAGTATAGAGAGAATTTACAGATAAAGGGGTTGCAGGGGGTAAATTTTTCCCGTAATGTTGTAGTAGGGGGTGAAGTAAAGACTTCACGTGTGTTTAGGAAGGACGAGAGTGCCTTCAATGCGTATTTGGAAGACAAAAGGTCTACAAATAAAGTGGTCCCTGGGTTTTTTTGAGCACTTCACAGGTGGTGCAGTGATAAAGTAGAAGAGTCCCCTGCATATATGGAGAAAGAGTGTGTAGCTTGGTATGATGGTGAGAAAGGTTTTGAGAGAGAGATAAAGAGAGAAATTGAGATATATAAAGTAAAGAAAAATTATGAAGAGTTTATAGCAAGGTTAGGTGTAGAGATGATTGATGAATATAACAAGTACTTACCTTATAATAAAACTGAAGTAGTAGGAGATAATGAGAAAGATAACTTTACAAAATACCTGGCTGTAACAGACTATACCAAAGGCGACATGACCATACCCGATCATGAATTAAATGAGTTTGTGGAAAATAATGAAAATTTGAATGGTATATGCATTTATGATGTTAATATAAGAGATTCAATAATAAGCAATGTATATAGATATAAGATAAGACTATTGTTCGACGATATGGGGTAATTGTTTATTGTGTTATGAACATTTAATTGTGTGGACAGTGTTTTTAAAAATGGACTGATTAGGACTGATTATGGCAAATGATTTCATGATTATGTGAATTGTATATTTTTGTGTATTGATGTCTATGTATTTGTGTATTTTTGCTGTTGTGTATTTTATGTATTTTTAGGTAAGCATGTATTGTACGATTTTAAATAACTGAAGAAAGTTTAAATGATATTATGAGATTTAGATTCTAAAGGGTTAGTAAATGAGTAAGCAGGTAATAGATTTGGGTATTGAGAGGTATTATTGTTAGTTGGTAAGTGATGAATTTTCTAATGGTGTATTAAGTTGAAATGTTGTAAAGAGTTTGGGTAATAGTGATAAATAAGAGCATGGGAGTTAGTTAGTTAGAGTTATTGGGAGTTAGGAAAAATAAAGTGTTGAGATGTTGATAAAATATAAAGAGGTGTTAGATATTTTAGGGACACAGTTGTTAGCGATTATATGTAGAGGTGAGTAATGTGCATGGTAATTTTATAGTTGTTGATGGTGATATTTTGTAATAAGGGTATTGGTGTAGGAGTCCAACGAGAGATGTTGAGACGGGAGTGGACCGTTGTGTGCCGGAAAGGGTTATCTGAAAGGGTCAGAAACCGATAAGGGAATGAGTTGGTTAGAGGGAATACACACATACTAGTACAAAAAAGGCGCGGTGCCAGAGGTTTTAAATGGGATTTGTGAAGGGGGTTATTAAGAGATATTGGTGTCAAAATGTATATTAATGGTTAGAAGCGGTTGTTAGTAGAGAAAAGGGGGTAGTAAGGTTAGATTGACAATGCCAAAATAAGCTAGAGAAAAATGAATAATAGAGAGTCACCCAAACGAGTAAGGATAGAAGGGTTAGAAAAGGGAAATTCATGGTAGGAAGGTGAGGTAACAAGGGAAGGTAATTGTAACAGAAAGGTAAGGATAAAATTGAAATTGTTGTATAGAATCTAATGAAGGTCAAATAATTAAAAGTTAATAGAAAATTGTTGAAGTAGTAATGTGATAAAGTTTGGTACAAATCATGTAAATTTAAATTGTTTAATGTAAGGTAAATGTAACAATGTTAATATGTAATGTACAATGTTTTATGATGTTTTATTATGTTGGGGGGCAATAGAGTGTGTGGCTAGGAGGTCATTACAGGGGTAATGACGATAATAAGTGTTAAGAGATAGTATATTTTAAAGTTGAAAATATAAAGTTAAAAATAAAGTTAAATGAAATATTCTAGTAAGCTGTCATTTACAAAATAGATAAATGATTATAAGTTGAGCAACAAAGTTTAAAGTAAAGGTGTCTGCCATGATAGTTGTAAGCTGAATTTATAGAAATAACTAGGTGAAGGTATTTTGGGGTATAATAAAGAATTGTTGATATATTGTGTTATATGTAGTTACATATATATGTTGTTTATTTTCTTACAAGGAAGCAGTTGAATTTGGTGGTGGTAAAAAATCAATGTATTTTAAGTCTTGTTGTGGTTAAGTGACACTTTTGAATTAGAAACAAACCAATGTCCCAAACACAAACCAATGCGTCTAAAAGGGGACATATCAGTTGTAGATATGTAAGTGTATTATACCACTATTTTGAAATTTTGTATTGGATGTTTCAGAGTTTTGTGGTGTTGTGACCGCAGTCCTGGGCTGGCTGGAGCGTCAGAACAGGAGTGTAGAGTGCCTCATGGCCTTATGGTGTAGGGATCTCTCAGGAGAAGTCCAGTAAGGTCAGAGGGTGCGACCAGCATCATAGGACCAAGGGTAAGTGATGATAAAATTTTTTTTGTGTAACGTTACAGGGGGTTGTGGTGACGTATCTAGACTGATCCTTTTAGGAAAGTGTGAATGAGTCAAGGAAATTTTTTTATGTTCCTACACAAAAAATTTTCCTTGAGGGGGTTTGTAACAGTACATACGGGCCCAATACCATAATTGTGGGTTATGTAAGGGTTTTCAATGTTTTATTATGTATTTTTAAACATACAGAATGGTTAGGTACATTGTCCCTCTGTGAAAAAGGAACAACGCAATTTCGGCCAGAATAAGACACCACAGTCGCCGATGGACGTGCTAAACTCAAAATATACCATGGCGGTGTTTGTGACGAAAAGACTACAATACGAATTCCGATTGGACAATAACACTGATCCGTCATAACAAAAGCAATGACGCACTGACGACAACGCAGGTAACCAGTCTTAGTCCTGTGTGAAAAAAGAGTAATGACGTAAAAAATATACTCACACAAGCGCAATTTTACACTTGCCTCCGTCTCAATCCAACGTAGTTCTTCAAGGGTACAGCAGCGATGTATCGCTGTCTGTTCAGATTTACTATAAAATTTTAAAATCAACCAAAGCTAACTTTCAAATGTGATGGTGGAGCGTTAGTGCTAAATTGTATTAACATTTAAATCTAAAAAACATGTAGAATCAGTGATAACTATGTAATTAAAACCAAATAGACTTGAGACGAACACCAGCCATGCAGGAAACATCCAACCAACAGCAGCGAGGGATCTACGCCTATCTCCGTTAAGAGAAGTCAACCTTTTGTCATTTTCTATTTTAATCTAATGAGCTCATTAATTGAAAACAACTAGTTAAAATCATGTACCCATAATTAGATGAATGTATGTGAGAGTGTGAGAGTGAGCGCATGGCCATGAGTAGATATGCATATGCTAAGGACATTGGTTTGTGTATATAGCAAAAAATGAATTAATAAGTAATTAGAACTGCAGTACAAATATAACATTTTAACGATTTTGATTAGAGACCACCAGAAATATTAATACTGACAGGGCTGACTAAATAGCCACCATTTTCTTTTGTTGCAACTTTGTGCGACGCCATTTTAAGCACATGGTTTCTATAATGTATTTATGTTGACGATTAAAATTTGATAGTACTTTCACTCGAAACAGTGTTATCATTTGTGTCACCTTCTTTGACTCAAGAATCTCGCTGTAACGAATCCTGGCACCCCTTAGGTATAAAAGCATATTGCATAAGAAGAGTATGAGCCCGGCAATAATTAAAATTGGTAAGTACACACGTGCCATATTATGGTACTATTTATTCGTATAAATAAAAATAGATTATAATGCAAAGTGAGTAATATCACAACATGTGTTTATTTTTAAAATTAGTACAGTAACATACAAGACAGATTACATGAACAATTGCTGGAAGAAATGGAGAATAAACAGTTACAGTGAGGTCAAAAGACGTAGAACTGAGCACTACAGAGTCAATTGGGTTTGTAAAGAAACGTCAAACCCAATGTACTACCATTACCTAACCAACCACAACACTCATGTAGAGTAGACGTATTATTTAAGAAGTATCTGTGACTCAACCCACTACTAAATCCAGTATACTGTAACAGGATCTACTGTTCCACACTGTAAATAAAGAAGACAGGCAATAATATATATCTATGTGTAGGCTGAGGAGAATGGAATGGCTGTTTACTTACCACTTTACCTGGTATTTTGGTCACTTAACCAATTATCGGTATGGAGAACCATACATGACTTCCATGTTCTAAGATTTATATTTAAAATCATTTACGAAATGAAATGTTTCCATAGAAACTACTTCTTTCCACTTATTGCTTCAGCCTTAACCACAGTACTGTAGTCACTAACGTATACCACCACACGTTATTGCACTCGATTTTCACTGATGATGGCAGTCGATGGCACTGCTGAAACGTCTGGTTTTGCAGAAAACATTGGACTACGGCCAAACAGCCCGGGAAGGAATTTTAACAACAAACTACTACTTTGTTGCCGATAATGTAGTACATATAAAAATTATCCCCTTCAACTATAATTTTCATTTATAGAAAATTACCCCCACCCCGTTCAACTAGCCTCTTCTTTTATAGATATTTCATCTATGTTTCTACAGTGGATTATTAAGATCTTCTTCTCAGGATACTTTATATCTAAATTAAGTACTTTACTCTTGTTACAACAACAAAATGTTTCAGGTAAACTGCCCTTTCCCCGTAACCGATCTTCACCAAAATCAATAGGCCTTGAGTATTCTACAACTCAAGCACATATGTAAAAAATTATTTGATTCTGTTTGAATTTACGGCAGTTATCGTTTGCCATAGAAAAAAATTACCCTTGATTTAAAAAAAAGTTGCAGATAAACTACCCCTTTCCCTTAACCGATCTTCACCAAAAACAATAGGTCTTGAGTACTCTACAAATCAGGGCTGTTTGCAAAACATTATTTGATTCTGTTTGAATTTGCGGCTGTTATCGTTTGCCATAGAAAAAAAATCTACAGACAGACAGACACACACACAGACACTTTTCGAAAAATGACTTTTTTTCATGTTTTGAGGGTAGTACAATCAGAATCTGCAATAATCTCGAACACAGTTTTTTTTTGCCATCACCATACTTCTATTTCCTTAAGGAACATGGAAGTAAAAATTTGTCCATTTTAAGTACAGACTCTAACCTATCAGATTGCAATGTAACTGGAATTTGTTGAAAACAAGATTAAACTATCACTCATATATTCAACCCCCCCCCACAGAGAGAGGGAGGGGGAAGAGTGAGAGAGTTATATATCAATGTTGAATAATTAAGACATTCCTTTTAACAAAAATTTACTTTTTAATTAAATTATTACAACTACTTATTTATACTTTAATTATATTTATGTTTCTGAAGAAATATTAAATACAATACAATAATTAAAATAAAAGCATATTTTTGTTAAAAAGTGTTTTATTTTTATTGAATAATAATAATAACATAAGAATATAGAATAAAGTAATTTATAAATATATCATTATACTTCTGACATGTAAAGTAGTATACATCAATAGTCTACTCTCATACAGTATATGAATTTGTTGGAAAATATCACGCACACTACTCGGCAAGTGTTGAACACTGATTTAAAAATGTTTTGTTTAATGCAAACACTGAAACACACTATACACAAGAAATAGAACTCATCATGAACATAACGTGATTATATTACTTCTTATGGTATAAGAATATGATATCGGTTTTTTGTTTAATATCCACTTGTAAAGGAAAAAATACTGCAGATAATTATTTTATAAATAACTTTGTTACAGCTGCTGTGAAGTTGTTTAGATTAAATAATGTAACCTAACCAACTTTTAAGTATTGACTATTAAGTAGAAGTATATTTAATCTTGAGAGAAAATGAACAATTAACACCAGTTTTGAAAGAACCATGAAAGGAGAGAAGATGAGCTTGTGTACGAAATGCAAAGTGGAGTATCTTATGTAGAGATGAAAGCTCAAAAGTTCAAGCCAAATACATATGAATGGAGATGATTGGTAATATCTGGGACCTGTCACACAACAGAACACCATACAATGATGATACTGTGTATGTATGATGTAATGTGCCTGCTTTTAATATTTTCAAAGGATTTTAATACTTTGTTTCGACTGGTTTCACTGTGTAAATTACAAACCTGAATATAGTGCTGGAAGTTTCAGTTCCTCAGCCTGGGTAATGATGATGTAGGCCTAAATGTTTCTAACCTTTTCTTGTGCCTGCAAAGAAAAATAAATTACATCACCGGACACACAAAGTACTGACATATGAACATTAATCAATTATTTTGTTTAATCAGTCAACATTCTAGGAGACCAATATTAAAGGGTTTACAGATTATTGACCCGTCCACCAAAACACACACACACACACACAGGTTCTGATATGTTACAATTGTGTCTTATTTTCAGCCAACCGTTCTTTTACAGGTGAAATCAGTACAATTATACATCATGAGTATAAGGTTAGTTTAATCTGTAACCTACGATATTAAAAATAATACACTGAACATGATTATTACACTTTATATGATATCAGCTTTTTTGCTTAATATCCATTTGTAAAAGAAAATATACAAAATGATTACTATTTTATAATTAACTTTGTTACAGCTGCTGTGAAGTTGTTTAGATTAAATAATGTAACCTAATCTACTTTTAAGTACTGAATACTTTTAATGTGTCGTGTACTGTGTTCAATAAGGAAACAAAATACTTTTACAGAATACTTAAAATCCTTGAAAATGGTATTGGATTAAGCTTGAGCAATGAATAATTAAACTAAGCACGTGATTTCAAAGTCAATATCATTATGAAAACATATTCTAAATAGAACATACTTACCAAAATTGATAATACTTACCAAAATCATATTTGTTTTTAGTAAAAAGGGGCCTCATATTTGTTGATGGTTTCCAGCATTTTCTGGAACAAATCCTCATTTCTATTTCTTGTTCGCCACATGAACTCACTTAAATAGGAATCTAAGCGTTCCCTTCTCGTACCACATTCAATCATGTTTCGGCATTTACAGGACCGCCACATGCTTTCTACGCCTTGTGGATGCGCTCCCGTTTGAGGATCCACAAAGTTATAACTATGGTTTACAGTCAAATGACTGTACTGTTGTGGCAAATTAACAATTTGACGATACAAACGCCACTCATCTGACATTATAGTAGACCCTGGTTCAATATTTGCCACTATGAGAGGTAGGAGGGTAGCTGCTGACCGATCTTCGACACGACACAAGAAGCATTCCTTCGTTTCTCGGCAGTATCCACCGAATACCCATTGTTGTGGATACACCCGGCCAACATTATTTTTTCTCTTGGCAAACACACTCTCGTCAATTTCAACTGTTAAATTCGGTCCTCCAATTTTCCATGGGTTTCTTGTGATGTCTACGGCACAGATATATCTTAAGTAAGCCGTCCACTCTGTGTGTGTGTTGATGCTGATTTCCAGTTGATTTTTACTGTTTTTCACACTACAGAAATAAATAAATTTTATTATTTTTCCCACCAGTAATTTGGACCCCTCTAAAAATGTGCCCTTGCGAACTACCTTATATTCACGGCAAGTCCTCTTATTGCAACACCAATGTTGTTGCTGCCCAAGGGCTAATACCATGTCGTGTCCTTGTTCACATTGACGAGGATTGTGAACCAAACCTTTTTCTTGATGAAAAGAAATTGCATCCTCTTCTGTACTAATAACACTCAACAGTTCATCATAGCTAATCATTCTTAATTAAATGAATGTAAAACTCACAACACAACACTGATTAAAAATGTAACGAAACACGCGAACAAGCCAAACAACCATTCGCGCGTATGCCATTGTAACAACACAACAATTTTAGTCAATTTTACCACGTGGTGTACAAATGGCATTGGGTCTTTGGCTATTCTAAGCAAAATTCAAGAGCTTTAGGAAAAAACTTTAAAACAAATTTAAAGACTCCCTTTATTAAGTCTTTTAAAGTCTACTAAAATTAACATTTCTTTTTCATACACACGTTATTTCAATTTATATTCATAGCAATTAAAATTAAAAGTGCTAACTGAAGATAGAGGCACACCATACATTTGTGGTTAGGTGGGGTAATTGTAAACGGAAAATGGATTGAAACATTTTGATTAAAAATTGTGTATACGTTTTAAAATTGAAATAACTGCAAATATTTCAACCTTTGTTATTATGTTGCGTACAAAAACTTGTTTAAATATAAATAATAAATACAGCTCTAAAATTCAAATTTACAATTACCCTTGACATCTTAGAGGTAATTGTAAACAAGTGTTTTCTTTATCCTTTGAAACTAAAAAACTCACACTCCTCTTGAAATTGGAAAAAGGATTTTAATGTACTTGTTTGGTTATACGTTAGATTGTACTGGGTTCTAAATTGGAAGTAGAATTCTTGGAAAGAATGAATCCATAATATTTTTACCATGTGGGGCGCATTCCTTGAAACATGTGGGTGTTAATGCTGTGTAACAGATTTAAATGGAATAACTCCTATTGTAGTCCCAAGCCACGTGTTTGTTAACCAAATACACTGTTACTCACCGTCTATGGCCTTTCCGTGATGTTATTTCGTGTTTACATGTTTCGAGGCACTTGCCTCATCATCAGAACTTTATAAAACTAATCTATGTCATCAATGATGACATGTGTCAAAATACTAAAACACAATACGGCATTAAATTATGTACAGAACTTGCTTCAAAAATGAGCACGTCAATGTTAGGTGTGCCTTGCAAGACAACACGCGCCGTACTCTGTCTGAGTACGGCGCGTGTTGTCTTGCAAGGCACACCTAACATTGACGTGCTCATTTTTGAAGCAAGTTCTTACGGCGCGTGTTGTCTTGCAAGGCACACCTAACATTGACGTGCTCATTTTTGAAGCAAGTTCTGTACATAGTTTAATGCCGTATTGTGTTTTAGTATTTTGACACATGTCATCATTGATGACATAGATTAGTTTTATAAAGTTCTGATGATGAGGCAAGTGCCTCGAAACATGTAAACACGAAATAACATCACGGAAAGGCCATAGACGGTGAGTAACAGTGTATCTGTGTAACAGGACAGAATTGAGGGGTTTATTTTACTAATAATAAAGGGAAATAACGGGGAAGTGCCCGGACCAAGTTTCAATTGTAAAGCAGTGTTGGACTTTCGGAACACCCAGTTGCACGTTTGTTCGGTCAGATAGGGTTCATACGCCAGTTCCAGGTGCTGTGGAATGTGAAAGCGTGCGCGCCTGCTTGCCCGTACAGAGTAATTGTCACGAAATTTTGAGCGAGCCTGAGAGCGTAAGATTATGTTAATACACTCGCTCTAAATGAGACATCACGTGACGCCCGCTCGGCCTATCAGGAGCAAGTAGCCACACTGAAGGAGGACATTTGGCCATCTTGGAAACGTCGAATTCGGAGTCAGTCGGCTAATAACATCTAAACCGCGCAGTTACGTCAGCACGCGGGTCGACTAAATTTCAACAATGTAGACCGACCAGCAGAAAAGGGCAACAATTAAACATTAACAGTTCGGCAGTGGTAAAATTTAATAGTGAGGAAGTAGTTCGGACGAAATAAAATGTAAGAAGTGCAACACATGGTCTGCAGTGACAACATCAGCACAGTAACCGTATGATATAAACAAATAATTATGAATTTCTAATAAGAGCTCTAAATTTGGAGGGTAAAAGAGATATAAAGAATGAATGAGCAAATGCTGGGTTGCCTTTTAAAGAATTATTTAGACTAGTTATTAGAATAAGTGAAGCAATGTTAAAGTAGCCTAGATGTTTGTTTTTGTATTTTTTTAAACAAAAAAAGTAATTGAAAGAAACAGTAATATTTTTTGAGAAGAGAAATGAATAGCAAGTAAATTCAAAAAGAGTATGAAAGAAGGTTAAATAAAAATTGAGTTGATTAACAAATGCAATAGGAGTCGAGTTTCTTAATAACGCAACCCTAAATCACTTATAGGTCACGAGTTCACGTGAAGACCCTGGAACCCAAGACGAGGTAAGAATTGTGTAAAATGTTTAATAAAATTATTAACTATTTTGTTATTAATCAGTAGCTTCTCAGCTGCAAAACTCAATGCAGATGTGATGACATTTTTCGGGCATGTTGCAAGTCTTTACTCATTTTTCTCTAGCAGCCCTGCATGTTCCAGGTAGAGGTAGGATTGAAGATTAATGGAAAGAAAACCAAGGAGATGCGTTATAATAACCGCAATAAGGCACTATTATTTTTAGGAAACCAAGAGATCGAACAAGTCAAACAGTTTTGTTACCTGGGAAGTATGGTCACCACGGAGGGAGGAACCATAGAGGATATAGGAAATAGAATAAATAAGGCTAAAGGAGCATTTGCAATGCTGAGACCAATCTGGAAATCAAAGGAACTTAACACCAATACTAAACTACGCATCTTCAATACAAATGTCAAGTCGGTACTGCTCTATGGGTGTGAAACTTGGAAGACTAACAAACAACTGATTAGCAGACTCCAAACATTCGTGAACAGAAGTTTGCGGAATATCCTGAGGATATGGTGGCCACAAGTTATCTCCAATGAAGAGCTGTGGAGAAGAACCCATCAAACACCCATTGACATTGAGATGCGTCATAGGAAATGGAAGTGGATTGGGCATACATTACGACGAGATGGAGACAACATAGCAAGACAAGCCCTGGAATGGAATCCTCAAGGTAGCAGGAGAAGAGGCAGACCAAGGAACACATGGAGGAGGAGTGCAATAGCGGAAGGGATGGAGAAAGGAGGGAAGACCTGGCCCGAGATCAAGACGATGGCGCGGAACAGAGTCCGGTGGCGCGGAAGTTCATTGATGCCCTATGCTCCACTTAGGAGATGCAGGAATAATGATGAATGATGAGCCCTGCATTTTGGGAAGTTTTGAAAAAGCACATTCCTTTATTACTGCAGAGCTTCCCTGAAACAAGATGAAGTGAGAGGATCCAAGCTGTCAAATCGATAGTTAAGCACTACCCAGTAGTACTTAAATTGTTGGATATATTTTAGAAGAGATGTCTTCTAGTCTAACTCCCTCTGCCTACAACATCATATTAGGGCTTAAGAAATATTTCAATTCCACAAAGAGCTTAATGTTGGCATCTTTTTGGTTCAAAGTGCTTTCATGTATTGACTAAAAAAATGTTGTTATTCAAAGCAAAGGAATCACACTCAATGTTGAAATAACTCTAGTGGAAGATTTGCTGACAGAATTGAAATTGTTGCATGATAATCCAGACAGCATAATTGAAGAACCAAACTTAATTGCAAAAGAACTAATAAAAGTTCCTCCTGAATCTTGTAACGGTACAGAATTGTGTGCTAAGAAATAATAATTTAAATCAATTGTAATCCCACAGAAGTCAGTATTCACTTTGTGGAACCTCATTGTAACCAGCAACACATACATTGTTATTGCAGACTGTTTATGTCTAATGTCTGGAGTCTGCCCAGCCAGATGTATTACGCAACAGCTTGCCAGCTCAGTCTCTTTGTGAATCACAGTAAAACACTTCTTCACCCAGTTTGCATCAGACAGTAGCAGATAGCAGTCGTCTATAAGTTAAACTTTATATCAGTGGCCACCGAAATTTCGGTAGGTCGAAGCAGAAAGTGTAGCCTAGACCTACCGAAATGTATTGAAACTTCAATGAAGAATATTATAAAGAAACAGTGAACTCTTACAAGAATACAATGAATTCTTAAAGTAAAGTAATTAGGACAGGGTAAGTGTGGTTTAAGTGAAAGTGCACGGGCAGATGGCAGAATAAGTGGAATAGCGAGAAAAGTTAAGTACAGTGAAAGAATATATCTAGTTGTTGGCCAAAGTTTTAAAGTAAACAATAAATCAAAGAGCTCAATTAATCGGGGTTTTTTCAAAATTGTAAAGAATGAGAGAGTGAGTGTGTGGGAAAAATATCAAAGTACTGGTAACATAGAGAAGCAACATTTGAAAATATAGAAAGAAATATCAATAAAATAGTATTTGATTTTACGTAAATATGTGTTAGTTGTAAGTTACTACGCCATAACCATTTCCTAGTCTGTGCTGAAAACCTCGTCTAACATTCTGTGGGATTTTTTAAGTTTAAGGGTGGGCAGATAGCGGGATTATGTTGTAAGGGCAAGAGTGTAAAGGTTTTTATATTAAACCATAAAATATCGTGGCGACCTGGGCAGTTTAATAAGGTAAGTTTAACGGGATTATGACGGTAAGTAAAATTCTGGCAGCAGTGAGTTTTAGTAGTATTATTATTGTATTATTTTGTATAAATGGTAAAAGGTCAATACCGTTACAGTGGCGCCACTGCCAGGATGTTCGTATAAATATTATATGAATTAGGCCTGTTTTGAGGCACAGAAAATAGGTTGTGGTAATGGCTTATTTGTAAAATTTTGAATTATTGTATAGATTTATGTTTTGGCAGCGTTATTGTATGTTTACATATATATATAAATTAGTGACGATTTTATGTAGTGGGTATTTGTAGTTAATGTGATTAATTATTGTACTATATAAAAGGGTATTATAATAAATAATTTTGTTTAAACATGGCTGAGGTAAAGGAAACCATAGAAAAAGAGTATTCATGGGATGATGTGTTGAATCTTTTGAAAACAATGGATGATAATAGGGAGAAACGTTTTAAGGAACTAAGGGGTGTTATTAACAAGGGGATTGACGAGCTGGACAAAACGTGGGATAAATTATTGCGGAAACCAGAGACAGATAAATTAAAAGAAAATAAAGAAAGCGAACCAAATCCGGCAAGTGGTTCTGATAGTGGAGATAGTAATGATGATACTTTTACAAATAATAATGCTAGTTCCAGTGTAGTGGAGATAAAAAACGAGGTAGGTGAGGTTATTACAAGTGATAATCAGAAAGAGGTTAGTTTAAGTACAAACAAGGCTAGAGTTGATAAGGTAAGTGGAAATAATAGTGACAACTATAATTATAATGAGGAAATAATTACGAATAAGCAAGTGATAGACTACAAGGTGAGTAATAATATGGTTAAAATAAGTGAGGATTCTAATGGGGAAATAATTACGAATCGTAAGGGTAATAGTTCAAATGCAAAACAGGTGATAAATTATAAGGTAAGTGGTAGTGTTAAAATAAGTAATGATGAAATATTATTGAATAAAAATAATGGTGATATACTGAGTAATAGTGGTGGTGATACTGAGAGTGTAAAATTAGTTGAGGTTAATCAGGGATTGCTAGCTAGTGTTTATGACTTAGAAAGGGAGTATAGAGATTGTTTAATGGTAGAGGGTGAACAGGAGGCAAATTTATATGGGGTTAAATGTGAAGCAGAGATTTCACAAGTTGTTTATGGGGATAAAAGATCCTCACTAGGACATTTGGGCGACAATAGGTCGGCAAATGGTCAAAATAGGTTTCTGTGTATATCTGGTACGGCCAGATGGTGTTTAAATAATAAAGTGGTTTTGCCCTCTGTGTGGAGTGAGAATGTGAAATTGGGTGGTGAAAGTGATTATGAGAGAGACAGAGAGAGAGTTAGAGTGGTTTAAGCGAAATAGAGGTTATGGAGAGTTGATAGAGAGGATGAATATTAAGAGAATTATCATAAATAATATAGACTTACCTTTTAGTACTTGTGTAGTAGCGAAAGATGATTACATTGAGGCTTATAATAATAAACACTTACCTGTTGTGAGGGTTAGTAACAGCTGACAACTATAGTGATGAAAAAATAAATGATTCAATTGTGACCAATGATACAAACGGAGACTTAACAAAAAATAACAATGCAGACATGGACTATGATATAATAATAAAAATAATGGGGGGTAACCCTAGGGATTATTATTATGGCAAAATGAATAATAAAGATTTAAATGGTTATTACACAAATGATAGCCAGGTGAGATATGTATATAAAAATGAAAAACGTTATGTGAAATTAAGACTAATTTTCGACAACGGGGGTTAGATAAATAATGAATGAACATTTAATTATTTGAGTTAATGGTAATTACTTGGCTGATTTATGTAATGAAGTGTGGTAAACAATGAAATGATATGACGAAAATTTGTAAATAAATAAATAAATATGTTGGTGTTTAGTGTATTGTGTCAGGGTATATTGGTAGAATGTATATGTAACAGATGTTTGTAGTATGTTATAATAATAATAACATTTTATTTTGCTAACTAATTAACAGGAGATATTCATGAATTTTATTTTGAATTGTGTATTGAATAATAAGGCAATATTAATTGAAGTTTTAACAGAGAAGTAAAGTAAAAGTGATAATGAAAGGTAAACAGAAGGTTGATTTAATGTTGGTGTTATGATTTATTTGTATTTTCTGTAATCCACTTGTACTTTTGGCGGGGAATAATGTTTTGTTAGGGGAGAAAATTATGTATTCAATGTAAATAAATGTAAGTATTCAGTAAGTTTATATTACCAAAATTAAATACGCAACCAGTACTTTGAGAAAGTCACCCAGTACTTTGTTAATGAATCAGTAGGACTAAGAGGAAACGAATCAGTTGGGGATATGGAGTAATGGAAGGGCCGTTGTTGATATTTTAATTGAATGTTCCAGAGTCAGGTGACACTGTGGTGGGTGACTATCTGATTTTATGGTTTTGGGATCTCGAGCAGAGAAGTCCAGTAAGGTCGGATGGTTGCAGCCACAGCCACCGGACTAGGGGGGGTAAGTACCCATGATTTTAGTAAAGAACTAAGGGGGGTTGTGCCGCCATATCTTCACTGATCCTCTTAGGTTAAGCAATCAGAGTTTTTATGCTTCGGCATAAAACCTCTCATTGGGGGGGGGGTATTGTAACGGTACAGAATTGTGTGCTAAGAAATAATAATTTAAATCAATTGTAATCCCACAGAAGTCAGTATTCACCTTTGTGGAACCTCATTGTAACCAGCAACACATACATTGTTATTGCAGACTGTTTATGTCTAATGTCTGGAGTCTGCCCAGCCAGACGTATTACGCAACAGCTTGCCAGCTCAGTCTCTTTGTGAATCACAGTAAAACACTTCTTCACCCAGTTTGCATCAGACAGTAGCAGATAGCAGTCGTCTATAAGTTAAACTTTATATCAGTGGCCACCGAAATTTCGGTAGGTCGAAGCGGAAAGTGTAGCCTAGACCTACCGAAATGTATTGAAACTTCAATGAAGAATACTATAAAGAAACAGTGAACGTGGTATACGATGAATTCTTAAAGTAAAGTAATTAGGACAGGGTAAGTGTGGTTTAAGTGAAAGTGCACGGGCAGATGGCAGAATAAGTGGAATAGCGAGAAAAGTTAAGTACAGTGAAAGAATATATTTAGTTGTTGGCCAAAGTTTTAATGTAAACAATAAATCAAAGAGCTCAATTAATCGGGGTTTTTTCAAAATTGTAAAGAATGAGAGAGTGAGTGTGTGGGAAAAATATCAAAGTACTGGTAACATAGAGAAGCAACATTTGAAAATACAGAAAGAAATATCAATAAAATAGTATTTGATTTTACATAAATATGTGTTAGTTGTAAGTTACTACGCCATAACCATTTCCTAGTCTGTGCTGAAAACCTCGTCTAACATTCTGTGGGATTTTCTGAGTTTAAGGGTGGTCAGATAGCGAGTTATGTTAAATTTTGTAAGGGCAAGAGTGTAAAGGTTTCGATATTAAACCATAAAATATCGTGGCGACCTGGGCAGTTTAATAAGGTAAGTTTAACGGGATTATGATGGTAAGTAAAATTCTGGCAGCAGTGAGTTTTAGTAGTATTATTATTGTATTATAAAAAGATAATAATGGCAAAAGAGCAATACCGTTACAATCTCCCAAAAGGTGGAAAAAAGTACAGATCAATCCAATAGTGATTTTTCAGTAAACAAAGATCAAGAAAATAAATTTAAAACCTCAGTCATGTACCCAGTGTTAGAGTTTGTAATTGGCAACATAAAAACACGATTCACTGCATTTAGTTCAATTCGTGACTTGTTTGCACCAGTATTGAACTTTACGGACATGGAAAATGATGAATTAGAATTGAAAGTAAAAGTTCTCATTAGCAAGTTTAAAAACGAATTGGAATGGATCTATTTGAAGAAATATTACACTTGAAGAACATTTATAAAACAGAATTTGAATCAGAAAAGAATCCACTAAGCCTACTCCAAAAACCTTCAAGCTGTATTTGTGAACTTCTGTCTTGCCTATAGGCTTTTCTGTAGGCTACTATTCCAGTTACAGTTTCGTCTCCTGAAAAACCTTTCAGCAGGTAAGCGAATTCACTGAAAACTTGGCAGAGAAGCACTACCTACCAAGAAAGGCTTAATAATTTGGCAATTTTAGCTATTAAAAATGAATTGGCTAACAGTATTAATTTATCAGTCAGATGTTATTGACCAGTTTGCTCAAATGAAAGCAAGAAAAAACTTTGCACTACTTAAGCCGTTTTAGAAGCAGGTCTCTCACTTATAATTGGTTATGATCTTAGACATATTTTTGTTTATCTTTGTAACTGACTTATGTATCACTTATGTGTTGATAAACACAGATTATGTTAATTTTTTGTCAAATTCAGACCGTAGTAACATTAAATTCCACTCTAACCCATTATTAATACTTAATCATTTGCGTGTTAACAGAAACTGCACATTGCTTTTTATTGCATTATGTTGAAAAAAGGATTTTAATGTAGGCTACTTGTTTGGTTACAGGCCTACGTTAGATTGTACTGTGTTCTAAATTGGAAGTAGGTTTTAATTCTGGTACTTCGAATAAATGCACCCTTTAATGTATATACAGCCTTGGTAAGCCTTTTATCCATACACTAAATACAGCCTTTGAATGTACACTAAGTAAGGAAATGTTTATTAAGTCTAAATTCACTTTAAAAATCTAAAAGGTTAAGTTAGATAATTAAACGTAGACACAACCTCCCAAAATCGTCTCTGTACCGTAATTGTGAGCGATAAATGGAAACTAATTACTGTACTTCCAATAAATACACCCTTTTAATAAAATATGTGCCAATAAACCCCAATAAAATATGCACCAATAACGTAGCCTACTAGGTTATAGGCCTACGTTCTAAATTGGAAGTAGGTTTTGATTCCGGTACTTCGAATAAATACAGCCTTTTATCCATACAATAATTTAATGTACACTAACAAAGAAAATTTTTGTTAAATCTAATTAATTTTAAAAATCTAAAAGGTTAAGTTACATTGTTAAACGTAGACACAACTAAATATCACTATAATATTGACGACTCGGAACACAAAGTTTTTTATAAGTAAAAACGTAAAGTTTTACCTTACAGCCTAAACCGGCTTTCACCTATTGAAGGCTTCATCAGAGGCTGTCGTTAGTAGCGCTGCTCGTCTTGTTGTTGGCGACGAGAAAGTGTTTTGAAAGATTGAAGCTGTGTGTGTGTGGTGAGATGTGTTCGAATAATGCGTGCGATTTGAATTGTGTCTGTTCGTTTAGGATGTCGTTTTTATTTGTTTTTGTGTGTTTGTATATTTCTAATTGTTCTAGAGTGTCTAGTTTTCGGCCTTTTGTGTGTACGTGTAGTATGTTCATGTTATTGTCGATGTTTTTATATGTGTGGTTTGCTTCAATGAGGTGGTTTGCGAAGGTAGATTCTGTAGTGGTATGGAGTGCTTTTGTGTGTTCAATGTATCTCTGTTTGAAGCTACGTCCTGTCTGGCCTATGTAGAATTTACTGCAATTTGAACAATTTAGTTTATATACACCGGGTAGATCGAATTTGTTTTGTGCTTTGGGCATGCGTTTTGATAGTGTGTGTTCTGTTTTGTTAGTAGTTTTGTAAGCGATTCTGTATCCTGCTTTTTTGAATTTGTGGGCAATTTTTTCTGTTTGTTTGTTGATGTATGTTAGTGTTATGAATTTGTTGTTTTCTGTCTTTGCCTGTTGTTTGTTTTGTGTAGGAGTTTACTGACTATTGTTCTGTCATAACCGTTAGATTCTGCTAGATATTTTATCGTGTTTAGTTCGTCTTTGTAGTCTATTTCATCTAAAGGGATGTTGTTAAGTCTATGTATCATGGTTCTAAAAGCAGCTAGTTTGTGTTGTATTGCGTGATTGGAGGTGTTGTGTATTAGTGTGTCAGTTGTAGTTGGTTTTCTGTATATACTGAATTTGTGCCTGTGTTCTAGTTTTGTGATGGAGAGGTCTAAGAAGTTTATGGTATTGTTGTGTTCGTATTCGGCAGTAAAGGTTATGTTTTTATGTATTTTGTTTATGTGCGTTAGTAACTGTTCACATTGTCTTTTGTTTCCCCTGTATAGTATTAGAATGTCATCAACGTATCTGTGCCAATATAGTATTTTATGTGAGTGTCTGTCATTGTTTGTGAGTATTTTTGTTTTTTCTAAGTGTTGGAGGAAGACTTCTGCTAGAATGCTGGATATGGGGGAGCCCATGGGTAGGCCGTCGTTCTGTGTGTAGTATTTATTGTTATAAGTAAAGTAGTTTTGTTTTGTGATAATGTTCAGAGTTTCTGTTATTTCATTGATAAGTTCGTCTGGTGTGTTGTTCTGTTTGAGTTTGTTTTGTAGGATGGTGATTGTTTCAGAGATGGGGATGTTTGTGTACAGGTTTTTAATGTCAAAGGAGGCTAATGTGGCATTATGGGGGATGTGTATGTCTTTTATTTTTGTTACTAGGTCAGTGTTGTTTTTTACTGCAATGTTGTTGTCTATTTGTGTGTGTTGTCTAATAATTTTGTCTAGATATTTTGCCAGTTTGTGTGCAGGGGCATTACGGTAGTTGATAATGGGGCGGATCGGAATGTCTTCTTTATGGATTTTGGGAAGCGCTTGGAGTGTAGGTGCTGATGGTCGGATTTGTTTCATGTAGGGCTTTTGTTTATGTGTCATAATGTGTTTGGCTTTGTTGACTATTTGTTTTACTGAGTTTTGGTATCTGTCGGTGGGGTCGTGTTTTAGTTCTGTGATGTTGTTCTGTTCTATGAAGTCTTGTACTTTTTTGTGTAGGTTGTCTGTGGGGATAATTACAGTCGTGTTGCCTTTGTCAGCTTTTACAAATGTGATGTTGTGTTTGTGTGCCTTTTCCCTCAGTTTGATGGCTGTGTGTATTTCTGAGTTGTGGTTGTTGTTGTCTGGTGTCTTATGTACTCCTATTGTGTTGTTTATATTATGTCTTAATGTTCTGGTGCTGTGTTTTGTATATTTGTTTCTGTGTCAATTATGAGCTTTGTTAGTGTTTGGTTGTTATGTTTGTAATGTATGTTATGTTTTAGGCCTTTATCAAGGAGTGTTTGTTCGTTTTTTGTGAGTGTGACGTTCGTGAGGTTTACTGTACGTGGGTAGAATTTGTGCGAGGGAATTATATCTGTTTTGATTGGTGTCAGGTTTTTTATTTTTCTGTCGTGTTTTGTCTGTATGATATGTATTTGTTTTTTTGTCCATTCATTTGTGTGATGTATTAGTTCAGTCATGTAATTGTGTCCGTATGTGTTGGCGATATGATAAAAGCTGACAAAGGCAACACGACTGTAATTATCCCCACAGACAACCTACACAAAAAAGTACAAGACTTCATAGAACAGAACAACATCACAGAACTAAAACACGACCCCACCGACAGATACCAAAACTCAGTAAAACAAATAGTCAACAAAGCCAAACACATTATGACACATAAACAAAAGCCCTACATGAAACAAATCCGACCATCAGCACCTACACTCCAAGCGCTTCCCAAAATCCATAAAGAAGACATTCCGATCCGCCCCATTATCAACTACCGTAATGCCCCTGCACACAAACTGGCAAAATATCTAGACAAAATTATTAGACAACACACACAAATAGACAACAACATTGCAGTAAAAAACAACACTGACCTAGTAACAAAAATAAAAGACATACACATCCCCCATAATGCCACATTAGCCTCCTTTGACATTAAAAACCTGTACACAAACATCCCCATCTCTGAAACAATCACCATCCTACAAAACAAACTCAAACAGAACAACACACCAGACGAACTTATCAATGAAATAACAGAAACTCTGAACATTATCACAAAACAAAACTACTTTACTTATAACAATAAATACTACACACAGAACGACGGCCTACCCATGGGCTCCCCCATATCCAGCATTCTAGCAGAAGTCTTCCTCCAACACTTAGAAAAAACAAAAATACTCACAAACAATGACAGACACTCACATAAAATACTATATTGGCACAGATACGTTGATGACATTCTAATACTATACAGGGGAAACAAAAGACAATGTGAACAGTTACTAACGCACATAAACAAAATACATAAAAACATAACCTTCACTGCCGAATACGAACACAACAATACCATAAACTTCTTAGACCTCTCCATCACAAAACTAGAACACAGGCACAAATTCAGTATATACAGAAAACCAACTACAACTGACACACTAATACACAACACCTCCAATCACGCAATACAACACAAACTAGCTGCTTTTAGAACCATGATACATAGACTTAACAACATCCCTTTAGATGAAATAGACTACAAAGACGAACTAAACACGATAAAATATCTAGCAGAATCTAACGGTTATGACAGAACAATAGTCAGTAAACTCCTACACAAAACAAACAACAGGCAAAGACAGAAAACAACAAATTCATAACACTAACATACATCAACAAACAAACAGAAAAAATTGCCCACAAATTCAAAAAAGCAGGATACAGAATCGCTTACAAAACTACTAACAAAACAGAACACACACTATCAAAACGCATGCCCAAAGCACAAAACAAATTCGATCTACCCGGTGTATATAAACTAAATTGTTCAAATTGCAGTAAATTCTACATAGGCCAGACAGGACGTAGCTTCAAACAGAGATACATTGAACACACAAAAGCACTCCACACCACTACAGAATCTACCTTCGCAAACCACCTCATTGAAGCAAACCACACATATAAAAACATCGACAATAACATGAACATACTACACGTACACACAAAAGGCCGAAAACTAGACACTCTAGAACAATTAGAAATATACAAACACACAAAAACAAATAAAAACGACATCCTAAACGAACAGACACAATTCAAATCGCACGCATTATTCGAACACATCTCACCACACACACACAGCTTCAATCTTTCAAAACACTTTCTCGTCGCCAACAACAAGACGAGCAGCGCTACTAACGACAGCCTCTGATGAAGCCTTCAATAGGTGAAAGCCGGTTTAGGCTGTAAGGTAAAACTTTACGTTTTTACTTATAAAAAACTTTGTGTTCCGAGTCGTCAATATTATAGTGATATTTAGTTAAGTAACGGACACGTCATGGACAACGAAATCCAAGAAGTAGACACAACCTCCAAAAATCGTCTCTGTACCGTAATTATGTGCGATAAATGGAAACTAATTTCTGTACTTCCAATAAATACACCATTTTATTGTACACTAACAAAGTAAATTTTATTTGTTACATTGTCGTACATAACCTGGCATTAGTTACTTGTGAAGAAAACAGTTGTAGTACACATCAGACACCGAAATAAAGTACAAACGTGGAGACGTAAGTTTACGGCCATAGGATATAGTGAAAAACCCTAAATAATATTTACCTATTATCTGTATCCTCACTAAATTTTAGATACTTCATTTATGCGATCCGGAGACAGAAAGGAGACATGTACCGCAAACAGCAACTCGCCTTATTTCGAGGTGGCTTTTTACGTGGTTTTCCCAAAAAAGAGAATATTACATTAAAGTCGTATTGGTTTTTTGTGTAATTTCAATTCTTGGATATTGTTGTCCATGATGTGTCCGTTGGTTAACTAATTATAAGTATAATACTACTGACTCGGAAGACTTAGTTTTTTTATTGGTAAAATTTTTCATTTTTACCAATAAAAACGTGGGATCTAGCTTACGATGGGGTACGGCAAACTCAAAATTTTTTCTGTTTGTATTGCCCACAAGTTCAAAAAAGCAGGATACAGAATCGCTTACAAAACTACTAACAAAACAGAACACACACTATCAAAACGCATGCCCAAAGCACAAAACAAATTCGATCTACCCGGTGTATATAAACTAAATTGTTCAAATTGCAGTAAATTCTACATAGGCCAGACAGGACGTAGCTTCAAACAGAGATACATTGAACACAGAAAAGCACTCCACACCACTACAGAATCTACCTTCGCAAACCACCTCATTGAAGCAAACCACACATATAAAAACATCGACAATAACATGAACATACTACACGTACACACAAAAGGCCGAAAACTAGACACTCTAGAACAATTAGAAATATACAAACACACAAAAACAAATAAAAACGACATCCTAAACGAACAGACACAATTCAAATCGCACGCATTATTCGAACACATCTCACCACACACACACAGCTTCAATCTTTCAAAACACTTTCTCGTCGCCAACAACAAGACGAGCAGCGCTACTAACGACAGCCTCTGATGAAGCCTTCAATAGGTGAAAGCCGGTTTAGGCTGTAAGGTAAAACTTTACGTTTTTACTTATAAAAAACTTTGTGTTCCGAGTCGTCAATATTATAGTGATATTTAGTTAAGTAACGGACACGTCATGGACAACGAAATCCAAGAAGTAGACACAACCTCCAAAAATCGTCTCTGTACCGTAATTATGTGCGATAAATGGAAACTAATTTCTGTACTTCCAATAAATACACCATTTTATTGTACACTAACAAAGTAAATTTTATTTGTTACATTGTCGTACATAACCTGGCATTAGTTACTTGTGAAGAAAACAGTTGTAGTACACATCAGACACCGAAATAAAGTACAAACGTGGAGACGTAAGTTTACGGCCATAGGATATAGTGAAAAACCCTAAATAATATTTACCTATTATCTGTATCCTCACTAAATTTTAGATACTTCATTTATGCGATCCGGAGACAGAAAGGAGACATGTACCGCAAACAGCAACTCGCCTTATTTCGAGGTGGCTTTTTACGTGGTTTTCCCAAAAAAGAGAATATTACATTAAAGTCGTATTGGTTTTTTGTGTAATTTCAATTCTTGGATATTGTTGTCCATGATGTGTCCGTTGGTTAACTAATTATAAGTATAATACTACTGACTCGGAAGACTTAGTTTTTTTATTGGTAAAATTTTTCATTTTTACCAATAAAAACGTGGGATCTAGCTTACGATGGGGTACGGCAAACTCAAAATTTTTTCTGTTTGTATTGCCCACAAGTTCAAAAAAGCAGGATACAGAATCGCTTACAAAACTACTAACAAAACAGAACACACACTATCAAAACGCATGCCCAAAGCACAAAACAAATTCGATCTACCCGGTGTATATAAACTAAATTGTTCAAATTGCAGTAAATTCTACATAGGCCAGACAGGACGTAGCTTCAAACAGAGATACATTGAACACAGAAAAGCACTCCACACCACTACAGAATCTACCTTCGCAAACCACCTCATTGAAGCAAACCACACATATAAAAACATCGACAATAACATGAACATACTACACGTACACACAAAAGGCCGAAAACTAGACACTCTAGAACAATTAGAAATATACAAACACACAAAAATAAATAAAAACGACATCCTAAACGAACAGACACAATTCAAATCGCACGCATTATTCGAACACATCTCACCACACACACACAGCTTCAATCTTTCGAAACACTTTCTCGTCGCCAACAACAAGACGAGCAGCGCTACTAACGACAGCCTCTGATGAAGCCTTCTATAGGTGAAAGCCGGTTTAGGTTGTAAGGTAAAACTTTACGTTTTTACTTATAAAAAACTTTGTGTTCCGAGTCGTCAATATTATAGTGATATTTAGTTAAGTAACGGACACGTCATGGACAACGAAATCCAAGAACAATACGTTACACTAACTGTAAAGAATTTCTTGTTTTCAGTTTTAAAATGTTGAAATTGTGTATTCTTTTCTTTTCCATTCACTTTTTGTGAAACAACCTACGTTAATATGTGTACGCTTACTATATTGAAATCCAGTGTTCACTATCCAATAGTTAAAAATTTTGTGGAATTGTGAAATTAGTGACACTATGTACTAATGTGTGATTATCAGTTGAATTTCTGAATTCCTTTGATTCATTAATAAATTTTACTATTTTGTTTCTTTATGTCTATTGAATGATTTCTTATTAGTTTTTAATCTTTGCATTTTCATTCATTTGTAAATTGCTGGGTTTTGTTGTCCATGACATGTCCATTGGTTAACTAATTATCATTAAAACACAAACAGAGGACTGATCCTCTTTTGCAAGATCACAAGTATGTTTCAAGACCATTTGCAGGTCAGGTATTGTTCTGTCTGTTCACTTTCTGAAAGGGGTTGAGGAGCAAGGGGGAAGATGTCTCCATTAAAACACACACACACACACACACTAGCAGCACACAATTCCTTTTTTCTTTATTTAATTTGAATTCTGTATTAGAACAAATGTTTTCAGAGTTTACAAGTTTTTTTTTTTAATTTCTTGGATTAATTTTTTTTAATTTTATGCAATGTGGACACATACAGAGGAGTGTCAGTTTTTTATGTTTTTTCAATAAATAAAAATGAGAGGGGGAGAGAGAGAGACCAAAAATGACACGTACAGAAATTTCATCAGAACTTTTCCTGATATTAAAAAAATAACTAAATAATGAATGGCAAAGAACATTAACAAAATTAATGGAAATTATAGTTATAATTTCTTGTATAATGAGCAGGTACTAGTAATGGCTTCATATACTTCACATCTTAAATTATAAACCTATTACAAACATATTTGGTATACTCAGCTTGAAACAAACGTTCAGACCAACAAAAATGGTTTAAATGTTGCCATGCTGCATTATTAGTAGGTACTGTTGAAACAGCAGGTTGATTATAATTGTTTTTAGAACAGACTTCTGGAATGTTGTGTGCAAGTGTATTGTGTTCAAGTACCAAGTTTCCACTACTTTATAAAACATATCCTAGAAGCAAACTTTGACATCCAGTTGCTGTTGCTGAGAAACCTTACTAAGGGACTTATAAAAAAAAAGAAAAACAACAATTACACGCTTGCTCTTTTGAACATCTGATGAAAAGGTTTTGTAAAGTGTACCTAACCTAAAAATGTACAATCCTCGACTTGTCTTTGTATTCCATACTTCTAGCAGTTTTACATGATGTATTGCTAACACGAATAAGAAAAGTTTAAATCTGCTGAAGGTCTAAACGAGTGATAGTTATTTCCAGACTGACAGGGCCATAAAATAATTCTGAAAGAATTGTTGTTTTTACAACACCATCCTTTATCAAGTGACTACTCAAATCTGCCAGTTTTTCACAGCAAACTGAAGTTTGATGATTTGATCCATCATGACCTAGTGATGGTCCAAACATTTCAAGGATTCTCCTAGCCTTAAAAAACTGGACTGGCGTCATTGAGTGACTAATGTTAAATTTACTTTGGGATACTTCCAAACGTAATACAGTTTACAATAAACAAACAAAACTTTATGCCTGTCTAATTTTTCCAGAACTCAATACACATAATTTGATCTGGATAGAACATTAATTAAACAATAATACTATTCGATGCAAATAAATAAAATATCGGTATGGAGAACCATACATGACTTCCATGTTTTAAGATTTATATTTAAAATCATTTTAGAAATGAAATATTTCCACAGAAACTACTTCTATCTTCAGCCTCAAGCACAGAATTGTGGTCACTAACATATACCACCTCACGTTAGCGCACTCGATTTTCACTGATGATGGCAGTCGATGGCACTTCCGAAACGTCTGGTTTTGCAGGAAACATTGGACCACAGTCAAACAGCCCGTGAAGGAATTTTATCAACAAACTACTTCTTTGTTGCCGATAACGTAGTACACATATAAAAAATTATCCCCTCCCCTTCACCAATCATTTTCATTTATAGATAAATTTTATTGCTGCAGCTATAAATACTACTATACTATAATTTTCCATTACATCCGTACTAATATATTATTTATCTATCTACTAATACTGACCATACTTAATAACATCTAAATTACTTGAAAATATAGTTCATAGTTTTTCTATATATACTCAGTACATTACTTCTCAAAATTATGGAAGCTTATAGAGTCAATCGAGTGTGGGTTTAAAATTTATAAAAATGTATAAAATTTATAAAAATTAAATTAATAAAGCAAATTACTGAGAGTTGAGACGCTTGTCACTGAACAGTTCAAATACTAAAATAAAAAAGTAATATATACACTATGTAATTTTGCTTGTAAACTTTTCTGTTAATAACAACTTTCTCATTTATTAATTATTAATAATTATATTTAATTATAATTTATTATAATTACAATTTAAAAAAATGTGTTTATCACACATTTTATTTCTCTCAGTACCAAGTGTTTAACCCTTTTTATAATGACCCATCCTCAGTAGCTTGACAATGCCTCGTCACAGAATAGGTGAAACATTAAAGCCAAGAAAATTAAAATGTGTAGGTCTATTGAACAAAAAAAAAAAACTGCAGAATTATTTAGTAAACGATGTAGTTCAAGTGACCAATTTAATAGTACACTACTAAGAGATGAATGGGTCAGGACACATTACTAGAACAAGGACCAACAGGTGAACTAAGTATTTACTAAATGGAACACTCCCTGCTATCTACAAAAACTCAAAGTAGTAGCAGCCTGTCACTAGGAGAGCCTGAATCACTAATTATATAGTGAGAAACTGAGTAGAACTGTTTCGGAAGTGAAGGATGAAAGGACAAAAGTGGGAAAAGGCTTTGTTCTAAACAATAAAATGTATTTTCTGTATGTTAAATTATCTGTACTACTTTGGAAATAATAAAGCCAAGGTCACTTTGGAAGTAAATGATGAGGTCTGATTATAAATCTTTATAAGAGGTTTATATGAAATTAATTGACAAGTTGATATCATTACAGAGAGAGAGGGGGGAGAGATAGAGAAGGCTTGCATTATAACTCCACATACTGTATTGTAACGATGGAACTATATGGAACAGTTGTGAGTGTCGTTCTACCCATTTCTAGGCTAGCTGAGCAGGTACATGTTTCTGCCAAGGCCGCACTCAAGTATACTCTAGTTTTCATGTGCTTGTTAAGGACGCATGTTATGGAACATTGGTCTGGAACCCTGCAGGCTATACATAGGCGACAGCTGCCGCTTAGAAGTCAGTTGTAAGTGGTGATTTATTCAAGTGCAGTTCGAAGTATTGCGGTGAAGTGTTATTGTGTTACATTTAGTGTGGAACTGTAATACTTGACATTATTATTGTGTGTGGACAAATTTAACTAGAATTACTTGTACAGGAGAATGATGTTGATTATAAATTGTTATTTGTGATTAATTAAAGCTGTTGATTTGTGATTTCACTGGTGTCTGTATTTGTTTTCCACTGTACCATATGACGATCAGCGAGACCGTCATAACAGTATATTACAAGAAAATATTTACCATAGTGACTATTCACCATATACGCAATGGTGACATCATTTTAAGCAAAAATTATGATCACACACCATTCCTTGGTCTCAATTTTAATCCGAATCTGAACCAAGGGACCCTGACTCTTTCATAACTGCTAAATGCTGTGTTCTTGAATGACTGAAGGATTTCGATTTTGCATTTTACTTTAAGTTTTCAGTCAGCCATATTTTTTCTGTCACTGACACTCTATTCAACATTCTTCAAACCAAAACGTCTGACTTGAAACAATATATCAAGAATAGAAAAGAGACTGCTATCACCTCAGAGATTCTAGGGACAATTTTTGAAGTTGTATAAAAAATTAGAAGACAATAAGTTGGAAACTACTAAGGAGAGATGTTCTGAAGATGCTCATTAAATCCAAAAAGCAAATATATGCATCCCTACAGTAAAATTATTTAAACTATGATTAGATAAATGGAGGTGAGATTTCAGGACCTCGATTAGCTGCACTTTCTTGAACTGTTAGATTCAAACAAATTTCTGTGCTTCAAAGCCCAATTTTCTTATAACTTCTTTTTGTCACTTAAATTAAGTTAGTGTTTTTTTTTTTTTTTTTTTTTTTTTTTAGGAAAACAAAACTTTTTATGGGTAAAAACGTAAAAGTTTTACCTTATAACCTGAACCGGTTTTCACTTTTAAAAAGCTTCTTCAGAGGTTTTTACATAAAAAGTTTTGTGTTCCGAGTCGTACTGAAATAATTATATTTAGTTAAGTAACGGACAACGAAATCCAAGAATTTAATTTAGGAAATTTGCAGAGCGAAATAGTGTCAGTTTACAGCCTTTTCAAACAACTAAAATGATGGATATCTTGAAACAAACATGTTCAGCAGAAGAAGCATTCCAGAAACATATAAATTATGTTGTTTAGTATCAACAATACCAGTGAGCACTTCCACTGTCGAGCGCACCTTCTCTTGTTTTAAACACCTAAAAGATGTCTGTGCAATACCCAGTGTGAGAATAGGCTTTCCAAACTTTCCCTATTATCAATTGAAAAAGGCTTACTAGATGAGCTGCAAAGTCAGAGATACTTCTATGATGCTTTCAACATGTGAAATTCTTTTAGCTAGGTGACACGAGGATGCACTAATATACAAATTAAAGTAAAGTTTTCTTACTTATTCACTTATTTTATTTGTTGTCTTTTCTTAATTATTTTTACCCGTTTTGTTTAATTTATTAAATTATTTATTTATATCTTTGTTTATGTTTATTCCATTTCTAAAAATTGTGCCCGCTAATGAAAGGTGTATTTGAAACTAGTACCCTTTGACAGAAGCCAACTGCATGCCACTCCCAGTAACAGATATATTGAAACAGATGTATAGTAAAAGAGGTTGAGTCACTATTTCTGCCTCAGTGGTTATCAGTGTGAACCAGTGGTTACTTACAGACTGAAACAATAGCTGTTTATCTATGTTGGGATACATACAAAGCATGTGTATATTACTGCCAGTACTTTACACACCCACCTTAGAAATTTAAAAACATTCATACATTATATATCATAACCCATGTCATTCCAGTATCTCAGTGTTGTAAAACTACCACTGATTTCAGTATCCTGTTCATACACATTCTGATTAACCAATGTTTTACATTTTTAATCATTTCTTTATTTCTGTTTTTGATCATTTTACATGTTTTAATTTCAATTCACTTTTTGCTTCCTCACAATACTTTTCATTTTGTTATACCTGTTTTTGTATTATGTACTTTGCTGTTTTTTGTCAACCAAAATAAACTTTTTGTTTGTTCTTTAAGCTGCTCTCATTTGTATTACCTTCAGATTGACAACAAATTCTTTGTACAATTCACTTTCAAATTCAATATCCCTAGAATACAAATTAGGTGAAACTAAGTAAGCTGCTATGTTGTGTTAGTTAGTAGTCATGTAGTTTCCTTTGGACAATTTTATAATCACAAATTGTGCAAAAACTGCAAGTCCAAATATTCAAAACTGTAAAAATTATAAAAACTGTTTTTTGCTTCATTTCTGAGCCAAACTTTGAGAACAAATCCAATACAAAGAAAATACACTATAGGTTCTGTCTGTCTCATGCAAACCATGGTAGTCCAGATACTCTTAAAGTTATACTACCACATTATTAGTATACAATAGGGCATCATCTAACCAAATGACAATTAACTAGAATGTTAATTATTTGGCATATTTCTTAAGAGTGTTTAAAATTCTAAATTGGATTACATGGCTGGGAGATGAATGACTATGACTCAAGTATTTGTTTTTGATCACTGTGTCCCGCTGTCTCTATACCAATTAATCTTCTTTATATTTCTCTGTGATTGGTATTCCCATTACACCTTCCACTGGTAAATTTGTCATGTTTCAACATGATTTGTTCTACAAATAAATGAAGGTAAAATAAATTATATGATTCTACCAGGATAGCACGTTCAAAACAATAAATATATGCCAGTTTTTCAGTGTTTGTGACAACTGAGTTCATCAATTCATCACAGTACAAATTCCAAGCGCTATCTGAGTTGAGTTTTAACCAATTAAATGTAATGTAAGAACATACGTATATGAAAAATTTTTACTTTTTAACAGATCCTAATTTCAGATGGAAAGAAACTGTTGATCTAAACTAATGACAAGAGCAACTACGACTTTCTTTAAAAAAAAAGACATCCCAGTGCTACTGCAGCTTCACCACAACAAAAATAATAAACATGCAGTCGTCATATTTGAGAGAAACACTTGAGAATGTATCCTCCTGAAAAACTCTTAATGTAAAAGAAATGTTGGAAGGCCTGTGGACCCAGATCCTTGAATTAGTGAATTACACAATTAGAAAGTTGTTCCAATGGGTACAAACTGTTTGAAAGACAACTTCAGGAGGCGAAGATTCAACTAGGTTTACAATGCCCTTACTGAGTTATTATGATTACTATTTTCTTATAATTCAATTTCAAGACTTTTCAATTCAGATGCTATAGTAAATAACCAACCACCAAATGTGAATACATGATAAACCAGACATACAATTTTATCATGTTACACTGAATACATACTATATCATCATTACACATCATGTTATCTAATAAAAATGTCTAACAAATTAAAACTTTCCGATTGAGAGTCTTTAGAAGTACTGATATAAACATTACAACCACATATTTAATTAATTACAAACAAAATTAATGAATTAATTACTATTAATAGCCTACAGAACCAACAACACCATTAGAAAACACATAAATAATACTAACAAAGACATTGACACATAGAGCAAAACAGGGGTTTATAAATTAAATTGTAATGATTGCCAACATTTCTACATCGGCCAGATGGGAAGATCTTTTTCTTCCAGATTTTCTGAACATTTAAAAGCCCTCACCATAAACTACATACATTCCACATTTGCCACACATTTACATAACGAAAACCACAGTTACACAAACATAGAACACAACATGGAAATATTACACTACTTACCTAAAAGTAGAAAACTAAACACAGCTGAACAATTTGAAATATACAGATATCACACACTACAACCAAACAACATATTAAATGAACAAATACATTATAAATCACATACACTATTCGACACACTGATCCACACACACAATTCGAACCTCAGCGCCAATCCCTTCCCACCACACCATTTTTCCGTAACAGTTATTCTGTAATCGACAGTCAGTATTACACCCACTGAAGAAGAGAAACAACATCTCGAAACGTTTGGGAAGTGACAACAGTAAGTTCATTAGTGAAAGTTTTATATATATTATTAAATTAATAAAGTGAACGAAGAGGATGCAACAACAAGATAATTTTATAACAGATTTGTATTAGTTTTTTGAGAATTTATTCCTATCCTGTAATAAGCATATTTTCAAACCTTTATGGATGTGTGTCATGTAATTTACAGATTGCACCAAAAGAAACAATAATAATATATCTTTTCAATTAAACAAAAATTGGTCTTGTAATATGAGTCGGTAATACAGCAGGAACTAATAAGTTAATTGCTATTACAAAATGCCTTATTCCTTTTTCATGATGATCAGATTTTGCTATACGCCTGCATAAATAGAAATTATTAAAATGCTTAATTCTCAATACAAAGTATTTAAACTATTTAACATGAAAAGTTCATCATGTCACACATTCTAGTAACAAGGTAAGTTTTTGGAATAGTGTTTTAGCTGAATTTATACACTAGGAGGACACTCAACATTTAGTTTGTGTGTGTAACTCTGGTTAATCAAAGAGAATTATTTGTGTAAATTCAAATTTAATAATACAAATCTACTACCATAAAGGCCTGTAATGCTATGCATTAAAGAATTTTAATTAACTTCATATGGGGGAAAACTGGTTTACATACATTATTTCTGAAAATAATAATCCTGAAATGTAATCAGTACTTATATCAAGTTAAGTGCAATAATTAAATAGATTCTTCAACTTGGACGTTGCAAACTTCAGGTGCTAAGACTTTACTTTATTTTTAATTTAACATCAGTTTATGTTCGGCAACGTTAAAAAGAACATGTAAATTAATTAGCCTCTGAGAAAGTACACAGTGAGTGGAAGCTGGCTTAAATGAAGGTAACCATTTTATCTAATAATAGTGTCCCTTGGTAGAAAACAAGTGCCATACATATTATAAAAAGAAGGATATTGTTTTTACTTCCATGTTCCATAAGGAAATGGATGGAAAAAAATCACGTTCGAGATAAAGGCTGATTCTGATTGTACTACCCTCAAAACATGAAGAAAAGTCATTTTTTGAAAGATGTCTGTGTGTAGAATTTTGTCTATGGCGAACGATAACTGCTGCAAATTCAAATAATTTTTTGCATATTGTAGAGGACTCAAGGTCTGTTGATTTTGGTGAAGATCGGTTAAGGGGAAGGGGTAGTTTACCTGCAACGTTTTATGTTTTAACAAGAGTAAAGTACTTAATTTTGATAAATAAAGTATCCTGAAAAGAAGGTCATAATAATCCACTGTAGAAAGGTAGATGAAATATCTACAAATGAAAAGGGGTAGGGGGAAGTTGAAGGGGGAGGGGATTATTTTCTATAAATGAAAATGATTGGTGAAGGGGAGGGGATAATTTTTTATATGTGTACTACGTTATCGGCAACAAAGAAGTAGTTTGTTGATAAAATTCCTTCACGGGCTGTTTGACTGTGGTCCAATGTTTCCTGCAAAACCAGACGTTTCGGAAGTGCCATCGACTGCCATCATCAGTGAAAATCGAGTGCGCTAACGTGAGGTGGTATATGTTAGTGACCACAATTCTGTGCTTGAGGCTGAAGATAGAAGTAGTTTCTGTGGAAATATTTCATTTCTAAAATGATTTTAAATATAAATCTTAAAACATGGAAGTCATGTATGGTTCTCCATACCGATATTTTATTTATTTGCATCGAATAGTATTATTGTTTAATTAATGTTCTATCCAGATCAAATTATGTGTATTGAGTTCTGGAAAAATTAGACAGGCATAAAGTTTTGTTTGTTTATTGTAAACTGTATTACGTTTGGAAGTATCCCAAAGTAAATTTAACATTAGTCACTCAATGACGCCAGTCCAGTTTTTTAAGGCTAGGAGAATCCTTGAAATGTTTGGACCATCACTAGGTCATGATGGATCAAATCATCAAACTTCAGTTTGCTGTGAAAAACTGGCAGATTTGAGTAGTCACTTGATAAAGGATGGTGTTGTAAAAACAACAATTCTTTCAGAATTATTTTATGGCCCTGTCAGTCTGGAAATAACTATCACTCGTTTAGACCTTCAGCAGATTTAAACTTTTCTTATTCGTGTTAGCAATACATCATGTAAAACTGCTAGAAGTATGGAATACAAAGACAAGTCGAGGATTGTACATTTTTAGGTTAGGTACACTTTACAAAACCTTTTCATCAGATGTTCAAAAGAGCAAGCGTGTAATTGTTGTTTTTCTTTTTTTTTATAAGTCCCTTAGTAAGGTTTCTCAGCAACAGCAACTGGATGTCAAAGTTTGCTTCTAGGATATGTTTTATAAAGTAGTGGAAACTTGCTACTTGAACACAATACACTTGCACACAACATTCCAGAAGTCTGTTCTAAAAACAATTATAATCAACCTGCTGTTTCAACAGTACCTACTAATAATGCAGCATGGCAACATTTAAACCATTTTTGTTGGTCTGAACGTTTGTTTCAAGCTGAGCATACCAAATATGTTTGTAATAGGTTTATAATTTAAGATGTGAAGTATATGAAGCCATTACTAGTACCTGCTCATTATACAAGAAATTATAACTATAATTTCCATTAATTTTGTTAATGTTCTTTGCCATTCATTATTTAGTTATTTTTTTAATATCAGGAAAAGTTCTGATGAAATTTCTGTACGTGTCATTCTTGGTCTCTCTCTCTCTCCCCCCTCATTTTTATTTATTGAAAAAACATAAAAAACTGACACTCCTCTGTATGTGTCCACATTGCATAAAATTAAAAAAAATTAATCCAAGAAATTAAAAAAAAAGCTTGTAAACTCTGAAAACATTTGTTCTAATACAGAATTCAAATTAAATAAAGAAAAAAAGGAATTGTGTGCTGCTAGTGTGTGTGTGTGTGTGTTTTAATGGAGACATCTTCCCCCTTGCTCCTCAACCCCTTTCAGAAAGTGAACAGACAGAACAATACCTGACCTGCAAATGGTCTTGAAACATACTTGTGATCTTGCAAAAGAGGATCAATCCTCTGTGTGTTTTAATCATAATTAGTTAACCAATGGACATGTCATGGACAACAAAACCCAACAATTTACAAATGAATGAAAATGCAAAGATTAAAAACTAATAAGAAATCATTCAATAGACATAAAGAAACAAAATAGTAAAATTTATTAATGAATCAAAGGAATTCAGAAATTCTACTGATAATCACACATTAGTACATAGTGTCACTAATTTCACAATTCCACAAAATTTTTAACTATTGGATAGTGAACACTGGATTTCAATATAGTAAGCGTACACATATTAATGTAGGTTGTTTCACAAAAACTGAATGGAAAAGAAAAGAATACACAATTTCAACTTTTTTTAAACTGAAAACAAGAAATTCTTTACAGTTAGTGTAACGTATTGTGTTACTGTAAGACACAGCAGTTCTGTTAATGTGCTAATTAAGATGCATTAAATGTATAAATAAAGCTAAATGACCGAATAAGATATTCTTAGATGTAGTGTAGTAATTCAGGTTAGGTCTAATTGCTCATTAGACTTTGTCTAAATTTTAAAGATGTTTAGGACCGACCATTAAAAACATTGTTTGAGATATGAGTAGGGAGTAGATGTATTAATATAATGTTACCCAACAAGATCAGGAACAATTATGTATATTAAATTAAGTAGTTAGTGGACTTAAAAACCTGCAGTAGAAACTCCAGTTTTTATAAAATAAATAGGGAGAGAATTGAAGATTTCTTGTTTGGAAATGTTATATCTGTTTTCTTCACAAGTAACTAAAATGTTGTTAATGGCCTTTTTTTAAGAGTATGAAAATACAATAGATACTGTACTTGAAAAAAGGTGAATTTTATTGGTACATACTAAAGTATAGAGTCCTATTTGTTTCTATTCATTAACAAAGGTCCGTACTGTAATAATTTTGTGTGTAATATACAAGCATTCTTTAATATGTTTACGAGATTCTCCAATTTTATTTACATTAATTCAGACCGTAGTAACATTAAATTCCACTGTAACCCATTATTAATACTTAATCATTTGCGTGTTAACAGAAACTGCACACTGCTTTTTATTGCATTATGTTGAAAAAAGGATTTGAATGTACTTGTTTGGTTATATGTTAGATTGTACTTGGCTATAGGTTCTAAATTGGAAGTAGGTTTTAATTCCGGTACCTGGAATAAATACAGCCTTTTATCCATACAATAACTACAGCCTTTGAATGTACACTAACTAAGGAAAATGTTTTTAAGTCTAATTAATTTTAAAAATCTAAAAAGTTAAGTTAGATTGTTAAACGTAGACACAACCTCCAAAAATCGTCTCTGTACCGTAATTATGTGCGGTAAATGGAAACTAATTTCTGTACTTCCAATAAATACATCTTTTTAATGTACACTAACAAAGTAAATTTTATTTAAGTTACATTGTCGTACATAACCTCCATAATCTGCCATTAGTTACTTGCGAATAATACACATCCAGTAGAAATCTGGACACGGAAAATAAGTACAAACGAAGAGACGGAAGTTTGAGTTTGCCGTACCATCGTAAGCTAGATCCAAAATGTGTACTGAGTCACCAGTAATATACTTATAATTAAGGTGACCAGACGTCCCGTATTAGCCGGGACAGTTCCTTTTTTGAGTCTCTGTCCCGTCTCTTTTTGAAGGGAAAACGGGACGCCAAAATGTCCCTTTTTTGTGGCAATGACTTATCGGCATAAAATGCCGTCAACAATATTTAATTCTTGGATTTCGTTGTCCATGACGTGTCCGTTACTTAACTAGATATCACTATTACATTAACGACTCGGAACACTAGGTTTTTTATAAGCAAAAGCATAAATCCTTAAATTTTTAGTGACCGTCAATCAGTGAATGTTTTAGTGGATGGTTAGTGAGGATCGGTCAATAATACAACTTTTAGTTATTTTGCGTCGACGTTTCGACAATATTTATTGTTATCTTCAGGACAATTGTTGCTGACGCCAAACACACAACTGTCCTGAAGATGACAATAAATATTGTCGAAACGTCGACGCAAAATAACTAAAAGTTGTATTATTGACCGATCCTCACTAACCATCCACTAAAACATTCAAAAGCATAAACATAAAGTTTTACCCAGGGGGGCCCGAATGGGTTGCGCAGTACGCGTTCTGAATCCACGCTACAGCGCATGACGTCACCTTGGAGGCACAATTCAGTTTTATTTATATTCGTACTCTGTGGCGGAATTACTGCTTGGCTAGTATTGTTACATTGTTGTTATATAGGTGTTACCCGGGTGTTATAAATTGTGAGTTTAATCACTGTTAATTTATGCGTTTGTTCGTAGGTGTAGCAATACAGATTTAGAGCAAATACGTGGTGTTTTGCAAAAAAAAGTGGTACAGAACTGTTTAAATTTAAATATTGTTGGCGTGACATTTCGACAAGAACGTTTCGACATAACAGTGTTAGGTTACCAATACGTTTGTATAGTTTACAAAAATTTAATTATTTTCAATTACCTTTCTTAATTTTCTACTTATTCTTTGTTTGTTGACATAGTTTTGGGTTTTTTAATACTACGTGTACGTTTTTTGTTGTGACATCGAGGTAAACGTTGTTTTATCATTTGTTTTTTGCCGTTGTTTTGTTGTTTGTTGAACATAGCTATTACTTTAGTTGTACTTTTATTCTTGTACAGTTACTTTCTCTTAATTTTCTATTCATTATTAGATTTCTTGTTGCTTGTTGTTGCGATAGTTTTTAGTTTTCAAGGCGTATTCGTTTTTTGTTGCGACACCAAGGTAAACTTTGTTGTTTCATCTCATTTTGATTTTTCGTTATTGAACATAGCTATTATTTCCGTTGTTTGAACTTACTCTTGTCCTTATTTTACTGCCAATATGCCTTCGTGTGCTGTAGCCGGTTGTAATTCACACAATAAAATAATGAAGGGGACAGATATTAAATATCATTCATTTCCAAAAGACCCCAAAGTACAAAAAATATGGATTTCGAAGTGCTACAGAAAAGATAATATTAATATTTCAAATGCTACGGTTTGCTCAAAACACTTTTCTACAACAGATTATGTTCGTGACTTACGTGCTGAGTTAATGAATATACCATTCTCAGAGAAGATGCTGTTCCCCATATGAATCTTCCCGTCGTCATCACTGCTTGTAATGACGGTATGCCTTGCCGCAGTGATGATAATACAGGGGTATCAGGCGTTCTTGAAAGTAATAAAGTCAGTGGCAGAAGAGAGAGATGTCATGCGAGAGAGGTCAGGAAAAGAGCCTTAAAAACCCTATCGGCTTTGTCACCCAAAAAAATTAAAATGGACCAAAGCACTATTACAAACTGCGAGATTGAGCTCGAGGATGTACAATCACTTAAGAAGCATGTAAAAAAGTTGGAAAGTGAAAACCGTTTTTTGAAATCTATGTGCGGGACTTTCAAGCTAAGAAATACACTTCTGAAGGAACAGAGAAAGGTTGCTCTTGAAAATTTAAAATGTCAAGACGAGAATCTGAAAAAACTTGTTGAAGATAAGATAAAAAAAGTTTTAGGACAAATTTTTACTGAAACACAAATTAACTGCTTACTGTCAAACAAAAACCGTACAAAATGGAACTCTGAAGACATCGCAAAGGCAGTTACACTACGCACTGTATCAAGAAAATGTTACTTGTTCTTGAGAAATAAATGTGGTTTTCCCTTGCCAGGACTATCGACTTTGAAGAGATGGACATCTGCTTCATTTTGCTGTCAGCTGGGCGTACTCCATGATGTTCTGTGTTTCATGAAAGCCCAGGTGAACACACTGACCACTGCTGAAAGAATGTGTGTTATTTCTTTTGACGAAATGAATGTAGATAGTAGCGTCAGTTACGATCAGAAGGAAGATCGTGTTGTAGGGCCTCACAGCAATTGTCAGATTGCCATGCTTCGTGGCCTCGTAGCTGGTTGGAAGCAGCCAATATATTATGATTTTGATGTCCAAATGTCGGCTGCATTGTTAAAAAACATTATTTGTTGCGTGGAAGACGTAGGGTACAATGTTGTTGCCACTGTAGCAGATCTAGGGACAAAAAATCGACGAGTGTGGAATGAACTAAATGTAACGTATACAAATTCGTGGTTCCCAAACCCACACAACGTAGAAAAAGTCATATGGGTTTTCGCAGATGTTCCCCACCTTTACAAGCTTTTACGAAACCATTTTCTAGATGACGGTCTGACACTCTCCGACAACAAACACATCACAAAGACGACCGTTGAAAAATTGTTGGCATTGGATAATGGTGAATTCAAATTGTGCCCTAAGCTCTCACATGTCCATCTCACCGTCAAAGGTAGGGAACGTCAGCGCGTGTTTTTGGCGATGCAGTTATTCTCAAACACAACGGCTGAAGCAATTCGATATTTATTTCCTGAAGAAGAACATGTGGCTAAATTTTTTAAACTGATTAATGATTCTTTCGATATTTTAAATTCAAGAAGATGTGTAGATAATAAACCTTTGGCTACCGGGTATGGCACTCACCACGAAGTACAAGAAGGCGTACTTAAAAAAATGTATACTTGTTGTGAAACAATGCGCGTAGGAAAATCTCGGAATTTGTTGCCATTTCAGAAAGGTTTCATGATGACCATCAACTCGTTATTTGGCCTTTTTAGTCATATACGAAAAAACAATCTTAAATATATTTTAACTGCAAGACTAAATCAAGACTGCCTGGAAAATCTTTTCTCCCAAATACGAGGCATTGGGCAGTTTTTTATTAACCCACCACCGACAGAAGTTAAACATTGACTTCGTTTGCTTTTGGTGGGTCAAAATACAAATAAAATACCTTTTTCGAAGGAAGCACCTGTTGTCCAAGATGATGATCAGGAAATTATGACTTCTCATCTTTTGCAAGGTATCTTACCTGACATGACCGAGCAGCTATCTATGATTGAAGGGTCAACAGAAATGCAAGATTTCTCCTTGTCATTTAATGCACACGTTGACGTTCCTGCGATCAGTGATGGAGCAGACTGCTCTACTGAAGGGTTCCGCTACCTAGCTGGCTATATTGCCTATAGTGGGAGAAAGCATGATCCTACAATGGGAACACCTTCAGAAAATGTATATCCCCCTCCCGTTGGTACTTCTGCTGGAGGCTGGATAGAGTTTTTATCTCGAGGAGGTCTTCTTGTTCCTTCAGAAGACTGGGTGCACAAGATTTCACAGTGTGAAATAATTTTTAGGGACATCAATGGGCTGGATAGTTTGTACAAAAGTAAAAATATTATAAAAAATATGACTACAAGAATTTTAAGTAAATTTCCTGAGATGCCAACAGAAATCGTAAAAATATATGCCAGGACGAGAATGTTCATTCGCCTTCGTTTCATGAATGGCCGCACGAAAGCAGTGAAAGCAGCAGAAGCACAGAAGAGAAAATCACGCCAGTGGCACGCATCGTCCATAGTTAAACCCACACATTAATTATAATATTTCTACTTTTGTATTAATTAGGATGGTATTATAGGCATCATTGTTCTTTGCAGGAAGGCGGAACTTAGACAGCCGCTGTCTGGTTTGGACTTTGAACTGAGTAGAGGTCTGATAAGTAACTGGTCAGTGGACTCTGGGTTCCATCTATAAACAAACGGGTTCAATGTATAATTAGCCCACAATTTTTAAACCGCCTATATTCTGTAAAATTAAAATTTTAAATTAATTTTGTATAGAATATAGCTAGTCCCAAGCCTAGATAAAGCATGAGGGGAAGTTGTGGTTGAAAAAAATACATGTGTGTGCGCGCACACACATGAGCGCTACCAAATCATGATATATTTTCATCAAATTATAAGGAATATTATGATGAAAAAAGAGAAGTTATAAAGCCTATTGTACTGCAATTTTATTTCTAAAGTCTAACACGGGCTTTAAAAAATTATAAAAAAAGGGTGTAGAAAATAGGAACTAAAAATAGTACAAAGAGCATTTAATTGTCATTACTTTCAATTTTTTCAAACCGTGTCTATTGTATGCAGGCGAACGGAAACGTTCTAACAAATAAGTGTATAGTTTGATAAAACGAGTCACTTCTGTAATTAGTCTACTAAAATTTGCTTCATTAGTATTCAGGCTTTGTTTATATTGGTCTAGACTGATCTAATTACTAAATTTAATTTTTAGCAAGGTGTTTCGGTATTATTTTTCCGACTATCAATCGGTTTATTAACAATTATGTATAGGAAATCCGTACTGCTTCTTCAGTTGCTATACGCAGACCCCGGGCTTTAAATGGGTTGACTGGGCAAATGCCCAGGGTGCCTGGTCCAAGGGGGCGCCAATGAACTAAAAACAATACGCGTTAAGACTATAAGACAGTAGACAGTTGAGTGTTATTGTTAAAATTCTAGGAATGAAGGAAACTACGTTCGAATGCACGCCGGCATGCGCCAAGGAATATGTAATGAATAATATTATATTACGCATAGTTTCCTCTGTGTGTGTGTGTGTGTGATGTTTGCCTTATAGACTTTTGCTTATATGTTTGACGTATAGCCTTTTGATAAACGACAGCGGCGGATGTTGCCTGATATCGTTACTCAGTATCAGTAACTTGCAACTCTTACTGACAACAAACTTGTTTACACTGCGGTAAAAAAAAAAAAATTAATACAATTTCCTCTTTCATGTTTGATGTTTCCTTTCAGTATACGCTTTCAATGTTATCGCGTTCACTTCGTTATGCAAAAAAATGTGTTCTCTTATAGTGAAATATGTATAATTATATATAATTTCAGTTATTTCATCACAGATAAAAACTGTCAAATGTTTATCTTCATTATAGTTTGTTGTTTCCCTAGTGAAAGGTGGTGGGGGGGTGGGGGAGAAAAGTAAAAAAATGAAAGGGGGCTGCTATAAGAATGCTTTGCCCAGGGTGCAAGGTACCTGAAATCGGGGCCTGGCTATACGATTAATATTAAAAGCGTACACATTTAAATTACGCAAACATTCGCTTCATATAACATTATTACGTACTTCATTCAATAAAATAAGTTCGTAAATAAAAATGTAAATAACAAACAAACTGTAGTTAATAAAAAAATAACAACATATTTGTATTGAGAGGTATTTACCGCGCAGCTCATTCCTCGATGGTGACGTCATTTCAACAGCCAATAGCAATTCGTTTCGGTTCGGGCCCAACCTTATAGTAGAGTAACCTTGGTTTTACCTTACAGCCTGAACCGGTTTTCTCCTTTAAAAGGCTTCTTCAGAGGCTGCCGCTGGTAGCGCTGTCCGTCTTGTTGTGGGTAATGGAATCAAATTTCGAAAGATCGATGCTGTGTGTGTGGGGTGAGATATGTTCGAATAATGCGTGCGATTTGAATTGTGTCTGTTCGTTTAGGATGTCGTTTTTATTTGTTTTTGTGTGTTTGTATATTTCCAATTTGTTCTAGAGTGGATATGAATGGACAAAAAAACAAATACATAACATACAGACAAAACACGACAGAATAATAAAAAACCTGACACCAATCAACATAAATATAATTCCCTTACACAAATTCTACCCACATACAGTAAACCTCACGAACGTCACACTCACTAAAAACGAACAAACACTCCTTGATAAAGGCCTAAAACATAACATACATTACAAACATAACAACCAAACACTAACAAAACTCATAGTTGAGACTGAAACAAATATACAAAACACAGCACCGGAACATCAAGACACACTAAGACATAATATAAACAATATAATAGGAGCACATAAGACACCAGACAACAAGAACCACAACTCAGAAATACACACAGCCATCAAACTGAGGGAAAAGGCACACAAACACAACATCACATTTGTAAAAGCAGACAAAGGTAACACGACTGTAATCATCCCCACAGACAACCTACACAAAAAAGTACAAAACTTCATGGAACAGAACAACATCACAGAACTAAAACACGACCCCACCGACAGATACCAAAACACAGTTAAACAACTAGTCAACAAAGCCAAACATATAATGACACACAAACAAAAGCCCTACATGAAACAAATCCGACCATCAGCCCCTACCCTCCAAGCGCTTCCCAAAATCCATAAAGAAGATATTCCGATCCGCCCCATTATCAACTACCGTACAGCCCCTGCACACAAACTCGCAAAATATCTAGACAAAATTATCAGACAACACACACAACTAGACAACAACATTGCAGTAAAAAACAACACAGACCTAGTAACAAAAATAAAAGTCATACACATCCCCCATAATGCCACATTAGCCTCCTTTGACATTAAAAACCTGTACACAAACATCCCCATCTCTGAAACAATCACCATCCTACAAAACAAACTCAAACAGAACAACACACCAGACGAACTTATCAACGAAATAACAGAAACTATGAACATTATCATAAAACAAAACTACTTTACTTATAACAATAAATACTACACACAGAAAGATGGCTTACCCATGGGCTCCCCCATATCCAGCATTCTAGCAGAAGTCTTCCTCCAACACTTAGAAAAAACAAAAATACTCACAAACAATGACAGACACTCACATAAAATACTATATTGGCACAGATACGTTGATGACATTCTAATACTATACAGGGGAAACAAAAGACAATGTGAACAGTTACTAACGCACATAAACAAAATACATAAAAACATAACCTTTACTGCCGAATACGAACACAACAATTCCATAAACTTCTTAGATCTCTCCATCACAAAACTAGAACACAGGCACAAATTCAGTATATTATATACAGAAAACTAACTACAACTGACACACTAATACACAACACCTCCAATCACCCAATACAACACAAACTAGCTGCCTTCAGAACATAGACTTTAAAAGGCTTCTTCAGAGGCTGCCGCTGGTAGCGCTGTCTGTCCTGTTGTGGGCAACGGAATTGAATTTCGATAGATCGATGTTGTGTGTGTGGGGTGAGATATGTTCGAATAATGCGTGCGATTTGAATTGTGTCTGTTCGTTTAGGAAGTCGTTTTTATTTGTTTTCGTGTGTTTGTATATTTCCAATAGTTCTAGAGTGTCTAGTTTTTGGCCTTTTGTGTGTACGTGTAGAATGTTCATGTTATTGTCGATGTTTTTGTATGTGTGGTTTGCTTCAATGAGGTGGTTTGCAAAGGTGGATTCTGTAGTGGAGTGGAGTGCCTTTGTGTGTTCAATGTATCTCTGTTTGAAGCTACGTCCTGTCTGGCCTATGTAGAATTTGTTGCAATTTAGTTTGTAAACATCGGGTAGGTCGAATTTGTTTTGTGCTTTGTGTGTGTGTTTTGATAGTGTGTGTTCTGTTTTGTTAGTAGTTTTGTAAGCGATTCTGTATCCTGCTTTTTTGAATTTGTGGGCAATTTTTTTCAGTTTGTTTGTTGATGTATGTTAGTGTTATGAATTTGTTGTTTTCTGTCTTTGTCTGTTGTTTGTTTTGTGTAGGAGTTTACTGACTATTGTTCTGTCATATCCGTTAGATTCTGCTAGATATTTTATTGTGTTTAGTTCGTCTTTGTAGTCTTTTTCATCTAGGGGGATGTTGTTAAGTCTATGTATCATGGTTCTGAAGGCAGCTAGTTTGTGTTGTATTGGGTGATTGGAGGAGTTGTGTATTAGTGTGTCAGTTGTAGTTCGACCTACCCGGTGTTTACAAACTAAATTGCTCAAATTGCAACAAATGCTATATAGGCCAGACAGGACGTAGCTTCAAACAGAGATACATTGAACACACGAAGGCATTCCACTCCACTACAGAATCCACCTTTGCAAACCACCTCATTGAAGCAAACCACACATACAAAAACATCGACAATAACATGAACATTCTACACGTACACACAAAAGGCCGAAAACTAGACACTCTAGAACAATTGGAAATATACAAATACACGAAAACAAATAAAAACGACATCCTAAACAAACAGACACAATTCAAATCGCACGCATTATTCGAACATATCTCACCCCACACACACACACAACATCGATCTTTCGAAATTCGATTCCGTCGCCCACAACAGGACGGACAGCGCTACCAGCGGCAACCTCTGAAGAAGCCTAAGGTGAAAACCGGTTCAGGTTGTAAGGTAAAACTTTGTTTTTACTTATAAAAAACTTTGTGTTCCGAGTCGTTAATGTAATAGTTGTATTTAGTTAAGTAACGGACAACGAAATCCAAGAATTTATCCAATATACTTTTGAACCAAAATTTACGTGTGGCCGTACTAAAGCCGAGGCAATTGTACTAAATGTTTTAACCCCATTTGCCATTTCTGAACTAGAATCTGATTTACAGAAAGCTAATTTTATTTCAATAATGACGGATGCATCGAATCATAAGGACGTAAAAATATTTCCATTGCTAGTCAGGTACTTTAATCCTACTGAGGGGATTCAAGTTAAAATGCTGGATCTTAGATCTTTGCCAGGAGAAACTTCAGAAACCATTGTTACGTTTTTGAGTGAGTGTTTGGAAAATACTAACTTAAAAGAAAAAACAATCGCTCTTTGTGCAGATAATACGAACTGCAATTTTGGAGGTGTACCAGTATCTAGAAAGGGCGTCAACAACGTCTTCACCAAACTGAAAAGAAATTTAGGGCATAACTTACTTGGGGTTGGGTGTTCTGCTCATATAATTCACAATACTATCCAGATGGGTGCTGATGTCCTTCCTATTGATATTGAAGGCATTGTTTCTAAAATATATTCTTATTTCTATATATATACTGTAAGGGTTGAAAGTCTTAAAGAATTTTGTGAATTTGTAGACCAGGAGTACAAACACGTTTTAGGGTATAGCAAAACAAGATGGCTTGCTTTACTCCCTGCGGTCGAACGTCTTCTGACTATGTTTGTTCCTCTGAAATCATATTTTGAATCTCAAAATGAATGCCCATTTCTTATCAAATAATTCTTTGAAAATCCTTTATCAGAAGCATGGCTGTACTTTCTTCACAACCAAGCATCAACTTTTCACTCTGCAGTTCAAAGAGTAGAGGGTCAAAGAATTACAGTATTTGAGGTCATTTCTGTGTTAAATGATTTAAAAGCTAATTTAGTTTTCAAGGGTGAAGATTGCTTCATAACATCAGCTGTCAGATCAATTCTTGGTAAATTGGAAAAAGAGGGTTTGTCATCAGAGATTGCAAAATTTAAACAGTATGTCCATATATTTTATCAAACTGAAGCTGAGTATTTAAATAAATGGATTGTACCCATTGAGAGTTTGCGGGACTACAGTTGGGTAACACTTAAGGCAGGGATACCCCAGTGGAAGGATATACAAAAGACTGAAGATTTCATTCGCGAAGTGGCTCCTTCATCTACAACAGATGTTACCGGTCTGTATGATGAGTACTTGTATATTAAACAATACATAACACCGAACATATTGAAAAAATTGAAGCTGGAAAGAACTCCACCTAGCAACTGTTGGGTAGAAATTATTTCAAATTTTAATGTGAACAATGTGCCTTATTCCAATTTTCTTAAAATATTGGAATTTCTTCTTTGTTTACTTGGAACTAACGCCCACTGAACGAGTGTTTTCTTACATGAATGGTTTATGGACAAGTGACAAGAACGCTCTTTCAGTACAAACTTTGAAAGCTATGTTGATTAATAAGGTGAACTTTAATCACACTTGTGTAAACTTTTACAAAATGCTGAGTGATAAAAAGGACTTACTAAAGAAAATCCATTCATCAGCAAAATATCAATGAATGCTGCACTAATAATTCTAAATGATCGTTTGGTTGGAATGAATTGAATACTACTACATCTTGTAAGTTACACAGTATTTATTTATTATTAGTTTCCAAACCTAAGTATTTATGACAAAACAATTTTTACCGTCATCTTTTGTCCCTTTTTTTGTTGAGACAAAGATTAAAATGTCCCGTTTTCTTGTTTTAAAAATACGGTCACCTTATTATAATGTAATTTCAAGTTACATGTTAACCTAACAACATCAACTTAACATATACATATAAATTTTAATGAATTCTTTCATATAAAATGATATGCAATATTCACTACATATCGATCCTGGTAATCAAAATATTGGAAATGAGTGCGGGTACGGTTATTGGGAGAGTACTTAAATTTACAACTTTTTGAAATGTAATATTACGGGGTAGACAGTCGACATACTTCTTCCTAATGGCTCAGGGGCGGATGTAGGTTTTCATTTCGATGGGGGGGATTTTTTAAACCACATATCGTTTTCTTAGAGTATTGTTTTTTTATATATTATAAGGAAAATCGTACGAACAAATTAAAATTAATGGGCAAATAATAGCTGTGAAACACTAATTTTAATAAAATCAATTAAAAACATATGTCAGATAGGCTTGCAGTTTGTCTTGGAAGCCTCATAATACCTTTCTGTGGAATATAAATACTTTAAAGAGAATTTTTCAGTGAAGGGTTAGTGAGGATCAGTCAAAAATAACACAAATTTTAACTTATTTGTGTCGACGTTTCGACAATGTTTATTGTCATCATCAGGACCTGTGTATGAATACAAAAGAAATGTCAAACACAACAGAACAATTATTTGGGTGAACATGTTCACCCAAATAACATTCATACACAGGTCCTGATGATGACAATAAACATTGTCGAAATGTCGATACAAATAAGTTAAAATTTGTTATTTTTGACTAATCCTCACTAACCCTTCACTGAAAAATTCATGGATTGATGGTCACTACAAATTTAAGGATTTAAAGAGAACGTTAAAATTAAGAAAGTGAGGGTCAACAGCTTGTGTACAAATGTTGTGGATATAAATCTACATAACAGGGTTGTGGATATAAATTTTACAACATGTGAAATAATGTTACAAAATTTTATTAAAAAATATAATGATAGTCCGTCTTTTTTGAAAAAAAAAATAGAGAAAGGTAAAAAACGAAGATATAATTATTACTATATACTTTATTAAATAAGGGTTTTATTTATTTTTCTTGATATTTTAAAAAATATGAGGATTAAATATGTTTCATTATATGTTTACTGCTTGTTTCATTTTAAAAAATTCGAAATATTTAAGTAACTTTGGTCAAGTAAAGCGCGTTAATTACGCGAGTACATAGGATAATTTTATTTACAGTGTGCTTCTATGTTACAATCAAAAATATCTCTATATTATAGGGTACCATTTGGTAAGGGTAAACAGTTGTTCCTTAACACCATTTTAACAGATTTTGAGTATACTTGTGAAATAATATCAACAAATTTTGGACTTTCAATTTTTGTCTTTAAACAGCTATTAAAAATATAATAAAATAATGTTCTGGCTAAATTGAGATTCCTAGTAGCATTATATCAGGACATTGTTTAATTATTATCAGTATTTAGTAGTGAAATATACATATTATAGTAGACGTGTACTATTAAAAAACATTATTGCCAAATCAAGTCATAACATGTGTACCCAGTAGTTCATACCAAAACTGTACTTTAATGTTATTTTGAATGTTCATCCTCTTCTTTCACAGCAGTTAATGAATATTAATTACTACACTTTCACATGTGAAACTTACTTTGTTTATTTTCCTTGTACGACGTTTCAGCATGATGTTCATTGCTGAGGAAGGCAAACATCACGCTGAAACATTGTACGAGGAAAATAAATAAACAAAGTTTCACATGTGAAAGTGTAGTAATTAATATTCATGTACTTTAATGTATTTAAACAGAAAGTTCATAATTTACTAGACAAGAAAATATTAACAACAGTTGTTTAAAAATAGGGTGTCTCAGCTGTTTAATATTATAAAACATATATACCTTACTCAGCCAGAAGGATAACATTCAGAAACCTTTGATATAATAATATGTTTTTAATTGTGCAGGACTTCCTGACACTGTCTCTGTGCACTAATCAGTTTGTGCTATTAGTAAGCTGAGATTACCTAGGTACTAGTACACACTTATAAAACAGAAGATTCAACAAATTGTTTATCGATTACAATTGTGTATAATGCTATCTGTATTAAAATTGTTTGTAACACCAGTTTAATTTTTTGTTCTTGACAGTCACAATCAAGTCCAAATTAATAGTTCAAAATTACTTTTGAATTAATATTCTTCCATTTTTTAAAACACCTTTTAATTCACTTAATGAGACAGCATGTGATGTCATGGTGTCGTCATAGGTAGTGACACCATAGTGACATCACAGTCAGCCGATCATGAGTTGGCTCTGTTTCAGGAGTCCATTGATGTGTGCGTGTGTTAAAAGTTTGAAGCCATTTAATGACAATTTAAAAGTTTGAAGTCAGGTAATGGACTGATACTACCAAATACCTCTGTAATAATGTTTATAAGGTGCGGTACCATTTTGTGACCTTTCACTTAATTCTTCTTTTTCTCTCTCTCCCCCTCTATGACTCAGTTTATGTAAATAATGGACTGATACTAACAAATGCCCTCTAATAATGTTTGCAAAAAAAAACAAACAGTAACACGACGATAAAAATAGTAATGTAACAATGACAATTATGATCTTTTTACTACAAATGATTAGTAAACAAACAGTTCTGACTAGACAAGCTGTTAGTACGAATTTCACCAATAGAATATTAGGGAATCTGCAGCCACATATCATACTTTGTACACACAGTGCAAAGTATGTTTGCATGATCCCTAACACCAAGTTAAGATGGAAAGAACTTAAAAAGGGAAAGAGAGGAAATAGGGATCAGACGTAGTAAAGTCAAGATATACAATCAGATATCATCATCTGTCTGGTCATATAGTAATGGTGATCAAACGTTTTGCAGCTAAATCAAACTGTCAATGTTACGTTAGTCTGTACACATCTACATATTTACCTGTACTCTTTACTTCCATTATCAGCATGTAGCTGACAGTGGTATAGATTAGGGGAATTCTAGGGAGGGGGTTACAACTCCTTACTGGTTAGTCATCAATGGGACCTCATTGGTACAATTATTACATCTTAAGAATTTAAAGGTTTCTCTCACAAAAAGAAACACCATATAAATAGTATACACAGTTTATTAAACTTTGGTTAACACAAATACAATACAAAAACTTGTTTGCTATTACAGTTTGACTAAACATCTAATGGGTGCACATGTGAGAACTGAAACAACTTAAACAGTTACTATTGCATATAGATTTAACAACCGACTTCTGTTATAATCTTATTAAATGAAATTTTACTAAGATACTCAAACAAACATATCTAAATATTCAACAAAGAATAAAAACAATTGGTTAAAAATAATATTCACAACCAGTAATGGTAATAACGCAATATATATCACTTCATAGTTACAGTGTTATTTTTAGTACTAACAGAGATTACAACAGACAATCTAGTTGTGCAGTGTCCCACAAACTTTAGGTTATGAAATCACATTTATTTATACAGGCGTATTTAATCAGTAGCTTATATAAATATGTAAAATGATTCAAGGTAATCAATAATAATATTTACTTACACTAAATAAAGCCTAAAAAATATTTTGATGAGTGAAATTCAAAACACTTGGCAATGTTTCTCAGTAACATCTAGTATTTGTTTCAATACCATTTTTAAATGCTCAACAGATGAAACAATTCGCACACAGAATATTAAAAATATTTGTGGAATGTGCTCAGGTGTCTGAAATTTAAATGTTTGCTGACATTTGTTTCGGTAACTTTTTGGAAACATTCAACACATAAAATGATTGTCATACATCTGTTGACTCAACCAAGTATTTTCAGTTTTTGTGTGACTTAATGCTGATTTAATTAGTAAGACTTAATTAAATATTTCCATAAATAAAATATTTAATAAAAATTATGATAACATTTTATTACTGAGTTAATAAAAAATTATAAAGCACTCAATTTATTTAAAAAAATTATATAAATATTATAAAGAAACAGTTTAGATCACATGAGATAAGGCATGGTAACATTTTATTTCCTCAGTTACAGAACCAGTTTATAACAGAAATCACTCAACCTCATAAATATACCATATCTTGCTATCCTGTAATATTAATATTATCATTGTTAGCAGTGGGATGGCAAGGATATGTCCATGAAGGGTTGTAGACCATGATGGTACATGACTGATAAAAAATAGCATGGTGGGAGAAGTGTTGGTGGTAGGACATTCACCAGTTATAGCCTACTGTGTGTACTTACGTGTTTGAAATTTAAATTAACAATGACATGAATTAAAAATGAAAATCACTTTTCACTAAAGAGAGCTCAATATTTCTTGGAGAGTACATATGAGAGTGGATTAAATAAAATAGATTGACTGTGATAATAATAATAATAATCATAATATGAGGTATTGTGAAATATTGAAGGCTTTGAAAAATAATCTATTACTGTGTAACGACTATGTTTTAAAATTATATTAAAATATTTTTATTATATAAACACACACTGTTAATAAAAAATTATAAAGCACAAAATTTATTTTAAAAATTATATAAATATTATAAAGAAACAGTTTAGATCACATGAGATGAGGCATGGTAACATTAGAATCACAATATAATTAGCAAAGAATACATGAATGAAAATGAGTATAGTTTTTATAAAATATATAAAAGTATATATTGAAGATACAGATTCCTCCACCCAAAATAAACTCATGTGTATTTTTATAAAGTGTGCTAATTAATTGCACGATGGACACTGTAGCTTAAGATTCATTTCCAGGCTGCAGGTCATACCAGGCAGTAACAGCTTTGGACAGCTTTAGATCCTCATTTCCCAATGATATGATCACCTATGATAAAATAACAAAAATGATTTAGTCTTTTAATTTTAAATAGGATTGGTAATATTTTTATTAACATAAAAAGTGTTATTAAAATAGGACCAGTAAATATAACTTATTCCTTCCATACAACATGTCAGTGATATACTGTTATCAATGATAATACTTTAACACAATCATGTGAATATTAAAAGAAACACCTAAACATATTTTCAATTAATTTCAACTACTGAAACACAAAGATGCGAGTAATAACATTATACAATAATAATGTTCATACAACCCGAAATATGATATAAGACATTATACAAGTTCTTAACACTGACATATTGAACATAAATATATAAAATATTGGTTTGTAAAGAAGGTTATTTCTGAATTAATTTTAAATTATACAAAAATTTTGTTTATACTTAACATGTAATTTTCTGAACTTATTAATAATTCACTGATTAATTATAATACATATGACTATTATATACAGAAGTAAAACACACACAATAAAATGAAAAACTGTTTAATAAAACATTCTTGGGTTAAGAAGCATAATAAGTAGCTTTAATTACTGCCAGAAGTTTCCTCTGTCTACTTTAAGGTTACCGATAACAGAAAAAAAAATTATCTTGTTGGTACATCCTCTTCATTCACTTATTAATATATATATATATATATATATATATATAAACACTTTCACTGTGAACTTACTTTTAGGTTTTGATTTCCCAGACGTTTCGACGTAGTGTTTGTCTGGGATTGGTGTGTGTACATTGATTCATACACACGCTTTGAATCCCAGCGCCAATTCCCTAACCATTACTATGTATAGACTTTCAGTATTTTAAATCCCATTGAGGAAGACGAACACTACGTCAAAACGTCTGGGAAATCAAAACCTAAAAGTAAGTTCACAGTGAAAGTGTTAATTTACTGTGTGTGTGTGTGTGTATATATATATATAAAGAAAAAAATGTATACGCTTGACTTGAATTAACTGTAATGTATCAAGTTTGTATCATAATGAGTTAGTATGTCGAGGCAATAAAGCATAAAGTAATAACACACCAACTTCTTTAAACAGTACAATCAACTCTTATTAGAGATAGGTTTTACACGTGTAATTCAGAATCATGTAAATGACAATTTATGCTGTTCTATGTGATCATCATTATAATTCATTAAGAATTTGGCGTATAGTCTGTTGCAATCTATGACTGTAGTACAACTCGCACCAAAAAAATAAACCAATCTATGTTCACATGTAAATGTCATGTTGTTACTAAGACCCTGACTGCCATACTGCCTCTAACAATATGTAGACAGGGTAGGATTGGCTCGAACTTCAGCCAACCCACAGCACAACATGATAAATGAAACTCAGCAAATCATGAGAGTTCTACTACTCAGATACCCCGCTGTCACAATTTTTATTTTAAATGATTTCATTTACTTTCTCTTATTGTTTTTTAAGGGTGTCACAATTTTTATTTTAAATGATTTCATTTACTTTCTCTTATTGTTTTTTAAGGCTGGCAATAACACCCATGGTATCCTGCTAAAAAAAGCTATTAATCTCCTTTAAGAATTGCCTGACTGTCTAATATCTGGTTGTGTATTAAAAAAAATTATATAATTTTCTTTACAAATTAATTAAATTTTTTCAGTAAATAAGAACAAACTGGATGGAGTTTCTAAAATATTTCCTATCATGCAAGGAATAAAATTTGTGCCACATGTGACTTAGAAAAGAGTGGTGTCATCATGGATATGTTTGTGATATTGCACGCCCTTCCACACAAAGGTGTGTTTATCACCTTATGTTGGATAAATAACAATTTTTTTTTATAAAACTGACATATGACTATTAAAATTTACTAATTATTAATACTTTCTGCATAAACATCTAATGACTTTTATTGAAAATAAGGAAAACATGGAATCCTGTTTATCAAAAGGTGTGGTATCACCAACTTGCTGTTTGTTAGCCTCACCATTATGTACCATTATACCTGCAGTACTGTAGTACTGAAACTCTTGCAGTATATCAACATAAATAACATTTACACTGACAGCCTTTTGATTTTGAACATAATGCTAACCTGCCTGGGTAATTCCATGGCTCACACAGAGATGGCACCACTGTTCATTTTGGCAGATTTTAGAGTGACAGTGAGTGAGATAACAGATACTGGTAGCATATCAACAAAATGTATGGACAATATCTAACGTGTAGACTTGTGTATGACAAAGCTGTATGTTAGATGGGTGCCATATTATTTCATTCCTGGTGAAAAACAACTCTAAATGTGTCACCCGATTGATTTTTTGCATCATTTTATAGTCTTTAATGAGACTTGGGTCAAACAAGTCCTGGACCAAACAACAGTCAAAACAATGGCACAAAGCAGACTCAGAAAGAAGGTAAAAGCAATTCCACCTGCTAGAAAGGTTACACTATATTTTGTTTTTGTTTTTGTAATGTGAATGGAATACTCTTCATTCACTACCTTAAAAAGGGAAACAATTAGTGGTAAGTTTTATGCAAACCTATTACCGTATTTGAATGATGAAATCAAGAAAAACTGGTCACATTTATTGAAAAAGAAACTACTATTTCAATAAGACAAAGCACCCACTAATACATCAACTGCTGAACTGCCTAAATTCATAAAATTTAATTTTAATTGCTTACTCACCCACCACACTTGCCAGATTTCATCACAAGCAACTTTTATATATTTACTGACCACAAAATACAATATCTTGGTGGAAAAAGATTTGCAGACAATAATCAAGTCTGGGAGTCTGTAAATGGCTATTTTGAAGACCTCAACAAATTGTCTTATCAGTGTGGCATAACTGCACTAAACATAATTGGGTATTGAGCTAAACAGAGACCTTCTTGAGGTAAAATGCAAATTAATCCAAAAAAAGGTGCTTTATTATTCAAGCCTGTGTACAAATAAGGCATGTCAGTGTTATACTGTTATCAATGATAAGACCTAAGACATTTAATTTTTTTTTCTTTGAATTTTCAATACTGTAGCACAGGATGGGGACGCTATCACTATGTTGGGATATTTACAAATTTTGTTTAGTTTAGGACTCTCTTCTCTCTTACTTTTCTCTGTCAATTATTGGATAATTGATATATGTGATTTTTTATAACATGCCCAAACTAATGTAATTTTTTTGTACTAACGGTCTGTAGTCTGTACGTGTGCTACTATACATACAGTAAAAGTCTATATCTCGTTCTTTTTTTATGAAGATCTACAGTGAGTCCGAACTTCAAGCCTATATAATAAAACACGTATAATATAAAAATTATGCTCTTTTTTTTACTAATAAGGGATCTCTAATTTCTAGTTTCTGTGTGCCCGATAAAGTCAATGGCTTGCCTGGAGCACTCTAAAAAACATAACTCAATTCAAAATACCCTGTTCATGAAAATAAACACATTCTTATTAAATAAAAACCAGCATATTCAAAACTTAACAAATAAAAAACATAAATTGTGATGGCAACCACAAAAAGTAACCACTGCCAACTGTGCGCATTCTCACGGACTACGTCGATAGTCTTATGTAATTTCTATGTTAATTAAATGTCTAATGTGGTTTTCATGAGTACATGGTATGTTGCAAACTTTTTACTCTTGCTATTACAACAACTTTTGTCTTGTTTAATTTTCATAAACATGAAAGAAAATGTATAAACTCTGTGTAACCGAATCATAGAAAATTCCACCATTATTAAAGAAAAAAATGAACTCCTTTATTCTGTGGCAAAGGAAATGGATGTTTACCATTAAGATTTCATAATAAAATGTCAAATAAAAAGTAAGTAAATAATTACTCTACAAGTTCCATGGAAAATCCTATACAAACAAAGAATTCTAGGCAAGAAAAACCATACAAGTAACTAAAAAATATTCTATTGTTTACAACAGTTTACCACAATTCAGAAGATTTAGCACTTAAACCAATGACACTACAGTAAACATACACAAAGGAATGTTGCATTGCATAGCATGACTTACAACATACGTGCTTACTTATTTAAACTAAACCTCAACGTAATTCTGAGAAAATAATGACAAAAGCATGGTATACTGGAACACGTTCAAGCCAATCCAATTTTCCAAAACAAACAGATACTGTTCTCAATTATGTACATGATTTTGCCTGTTGAAATGATCTCACTGAAATTTTTGGAAAACAAGTAAATCATTATCTTTCTTTTACTTATCGAATAAAAAAAAAGCAGAAAAAAGTAGAGATTTACCAGAACTTCGTTCATGGATTATAGAACAAACAAAGTGAAAATATTCATTTAATCATTTTGTTTAACCTGTCTTGTTAATGGTTTTGACTTGCCATGGATTTTATTAAAAAGTCCTTTGTGAGCTCTTTGTGAATAAGTACGCTCTACTGATGTATCGTTTTGTTGCTAGGTACTGGTACCATTTATTGCAAATGGGTCTTACTCATGACATTATTAATTCTTTATTCTTGGATTTCGTTGTCCATGACGTGTCCGTTACTTAACTAAATATACCAGTGCTACCAGTGGCAACCTCTGAAGAAACTTTTTAAAAGTGGAAACCGGTTCAGGTTATAAGGTAAAACGTTTTTACCCATAAAAAGTTTTGTGTTCCGAGTCGTAGTAAAATAATTATATTTAGATTCTTTATTATTAAAAGTGAGCATCTAATATGAATTTTATCTAGTACTGTGTTACTGCAGTTTATGTAATGAATGTGCTTTTGTGGTGTGGTGTCACATTGTGAATTTCTTGATTTATTATGTTGTCTTTCTCCTGAAATTGAGAACCCATCAAGAAAGGGGCACACACATGTAACAGTTGCTACAGCAGATGTAAAACTTGAACTTTTAAAAAAAAAAACACACACACACACACACACACACACACACACACACACACACACACACACACACACACACACACAGGCCCGGATTTAGGTGTCCTCCCGCCCCTAGAGACTATTGTTAGCCCCCCCCCCAACAAGTAACTTCTATATATTCAATTCTCCTTGACTGCTGAAAAAAAGTTGCTGAAAATAGTCATTTCAACTATCTCTATTGCAAATATCTCATTTGATCTTAAATCTAAAAGGGAGATGTGATGGAATTGTGAAAAAGACTACATTTTTTTAACTTTTATTAATACTGTAGTTATTTACATGTACACTTTAGTAACACATAGATTAGTTTTATAACAAGTAATATACGTAGGCCTACTTTCTTTTTATAGGTTTATTTATAGACCTACATGGTTTGGTTTTATCATCAAACATAATAAAATAAATGAAAGTAATGTAAATTGGATAAATAGAACAAATAATTTAAGAGTGACTGAATAAGATCCCAAATTACACAAATGGCTTGATTTTACATTGGCTTTCGTCTTGCTTTGGTCAGTGAAAATTCTACAATAAGGCCTTCAAAGTTCAGTTGTTCACTGTTTAAAAGTTCTGCCTCAACATGCAGGATTGAGAGCGAGTTGAGTTTTCCTCATTCATTGTGGCTCTAACACATACTTTACATTTAACACATTCATTGTGATTAAACAACATTCTCTATTATGCTTTGATTATATAATAGAGAAGGCAGTAGGGATTGACTCCTAGATTGAGGCGCCCCAAGCGATATCAAAACAAACTATTTTAGTTGGCAAAAAAGCGGACAAGAATTTCAACGGAGTGTCCAGACCTGTATATATGACTGTGCTCCACTCCGACCACCACTATTGATAGGCCCAGTGTCAATACCGTGTTATTCAATGATATAATTAAAGGTTATTTCAAAACCATTTTCTTCAATTTGGCCATAATGCAAGTCCCCAATACAAATACTGTAATTAAAAAACAGAAAACATGAAATTTTAACAAATAATTTTTCACCTCGTGCCGCCCCCCTGAGCCTGCCGCCCCTAGGCATGTGCCTAGTGGGAAATCCGGGCCCACACACACACACACACACACACACACACACACACACACACACACACACACACACACACACACACACACACACACACACACACACACACACACACACACAAGAAGACCAAATTTTAAAAATGTTAATATAGGGAATTACTGAATGTTTTACTTTCCTTTACTGAATCTTTTTCTTTTTTTTATAACAATATTACAAAAACAAAGAAAAACGTTTATAAGAATTGGGATGCAAGGAAACGCTTTCTGAAACAGACGGGCAGCTTAGATTATCTGCAGATGTCTATTAATTATATAAAGTAAAATTATTAGAACCAAAAGGTTTGGTGAAAAGTAATTTGGAAAGTAAAGGTGATATAAAATTTTACAAGCTGTTAACGAATACTGAAAGAAACAAAAGTAGAACAAAGGTTGATATTTCCCGTAAGTAATTAAGTCTTAATTAAAGTTAGTCTGTAATATCAGTTTTGTGTTATAACATGAAATTTTAAATATTTTCATGTCTTGTTTACATTTCTTAAGATTTGGACATGAATGCTTGTACTGTAAACATACACAATTTTTTAAACCATCTAACTAGAAACAAAAGTCAAAATTTTCTTAATTTCTTGTAAATTAATACTAAATTACATAATTTTCCTAGTTTTCTTATGGCATAAACAGAGCATAGCATAGTTTCATTATGTGAACAGTATTACTTTGCAAAATTAAAAAAACTCCAATAAACAGCACTTACATGGGATGACATAATTATAAATTAAAACAATGTAGAAACATTGTATTTAAAGACGGTGATAGTTACTCAAAATCAGTACTTTTTTAAAAATGCTTACTAAGTAATGTTTGTATTAAAAAAAAATGGACAATTTCATCAGCTGAAAAGTAATCGGTAAACACCAATTTTGATATTTCGTTTATATGTTTATTAAATTTACGTCTCGCTGGCAACCCATAATGAAACTTTCCGCACGCATATTTTCATATACCAGTATTACTATTAATTATTATTTTCATTAATTTTATTATTATCCAAAAAAGGGTGGATTTTATTATTATCCATCTGAACAACAGATGCTGTAACGGACTAAACTGTCCTAGTTAATGTTTTAGAGTTATTGTAACAATTGATTTTATAAAAGAAAAATTTGTTTACTTAAATTGTTGTTCTTTATACCTTAAGTTAAGAATTCTGTTTACCATTTTAAGAGAATTAAAATGAGACTATTTTTGAGCTTCTAGAAGATAGGGGTATCAAGCTGTGTGTGTATAATTATATAATGATATGTATATTTTCATGATTTTCATCTTTTTAAACAACTGTCAACAGAAAAAGAAAAAATATGAATTTTTACATTAACGGATATATATTTTATGATGTACACATTTTCATATCATTGTTAAGATGATGAGTTGAACCTGCTGATAAAAAATAGAATTATTATGGTAAGAAATTAAATTCAGAAGTGTTTTGTCATATAGAAAAGATATATTCAGACATAAATACTGAATAGGCATGGAATTCATGGGTAAACGCACCACTTAACTTTAAAAAATTAATATTAATACAAAGTACTTTGCTGTTTTTGTTTCTAGAAGAAGATATTAGTGACCATAAAATAACTGTCTCATATACAAAAACATGCACTTGTAGTGTAAAGAAAATGCTAAGGAAAGTGTTTTTGAAAAAGTTATAACTTGTGTCAATTTTTTTTGTATTTGCGAACAAAGTAATGTACAATGTTCAATTCACTTTTTTCACTAAAAGACGTCAATTCACTTTGTATGTATGTATGTATTCAGCGAGTTACATATGAATGTCACCCAGATAAAAATCAGAATAAAAATAACTTTTTCTCAGTAACTTCATTACATGTGTGCCGAGTTGTGAAGGCTAAATGTCAATAGGTTCATTTGTGTCTGTAATGATAATCAGATGCTATACATAGCCTTTGCTGTGTATTAAGTATTTATAGCTACAGTTTACACACACAGATAATTAGTTCTTGTATACATGAATGTATGTTTATATGTATATCTGTACAAGGTTATTGACTTTTTCATTTTAAGAATGGATAACAGATAAAAACTATAAAGAATGTTAGAACAGATTAGAATGGCATGAATAAGAATGAGCATTCATCGTGCCAAGGAAACAGTTACACAATTTCATATCAATTAATCCAATTAAATAGAATACACTATTGTAAAAACTAAACACTTTCATCATATGCATTAAATAAAATAAAATGTTATTTAAATAAATTTCAAATGTTAATTATTAAACAATAAAAAAAAAACACTTATGAATCTTTCAGCCAGTCTCATTATTGATTCTTTTATATGCACTTTGCTGCTAAATACCATACAACACACACACACACACACACACACCCCCACACACACACACAATCAGTTCTGTTTTATATCACTAAGAGTTAGTTTAAATAAATGTCATTGATTTTACATAAACTTGTTCCAGTTCTTCGTATTTTGCAGGGGATTCTTTGCTTCAAACCATGTTAATCCATTGCTCCTTTATGATTTTATTTATGGGATTGTTCCACATTTCCCAAATCATCATAACTGGTACTGTGCAATGCATTCTTTGCAGTGACTCTCTACTACTTTCCGTAGACACTTCTTTCTTGTTACATTATTCTTGCTCTTAGCTTGTTTAGTCAGTACCCACAATGGTGACTGTATATCTATATATTGCTTATACACTAATTTTTGTTTGTATTGTAAATTATTTCTTGTTAATTACTGTATTTTTATACATGTACTGCTGTTCCAGGGGTTAGTTGAGACCACTAGGTAAATTAAGTGCTCACCCAGGCTAAAAGAAAAGAAGGCTGACCTGACCTCATAACTATTCTAAAAACATCACCACTATGAAAACAATGTTTTTTTTTTTATTCTCTCTTGTTTATGGCTATACCAGAAGGGTAAGTTACATGTCTCATATATGGTTAAAAGAGAAATTTCTAAGGAATACCTATCAAGACAAACAAAATTTTCTAGTTTTCATATATTCTGATATTTTTTGCAAGTCTGAAGGGGAAATTATACGTGATAGTAAAACATTAGTAAGCAAGGTTTTTTTTTTTAATTTTTTGACCGGATGCAAACTCACAATGAGAAAGCTGTAGATAAAAGATTATATTTTATTAAATCCTTAAATTCGTAGTGACTGTCAATCAATGAATTTTTCAGTGAAGGGTTTGTGCAGATCGGTCAAAAATAACACAAATTTTAACTTATTTGTGTCGAAGTTTCAACAATGTTTATTGTCCTGATGATGACAATAAACATTGTCAAAACGTCGACACAAATAAGTTAAAATTTGTATTATATTTTATATATTGTTCCAAAAACTTTTTGATACGGACACCTGTTTACCCATAATAACGAGATGATTATGAAGTTAAAAGTAATTTGCACCACAGCTCTGGTGTTTTGCTTATGCTTGCTATTAAACTGACATTATTATTATATTGTATTACTAACTATTTTTTATTTAGCTTTTTAAACAAACCATAGGTTGAGTTCTCTGTATAATTAGGTCATTTATATTGCATCAGTGAGTACAATACATCCATTTTTAATATTACCTCATTTTATCTAATGTCAGTCATCCCTGATGACAATAAATTACTGGTGCTTAAACTTATGGGTCCTACGCTGAAATAGTTCGAGGTAATTTTGGTAATCAATTATAAATAAACAATTCACTATCCTGTCTGTAAAAGCTAGATATGTGTTACTATAATGTTCAAAAAAGATGTATCCAAGTACTAATTTTAACCTCAGAAATTTGGAGATATGGAAAATAATGAATTTAGTGCAGCTGAAGATTCAGGAATATTATGTAATGACATATACATATCCACTTTTCATAGCTTGTGAAAAGCAATAAGAGAATGTTCTTTACAAAAAGTCGTAGGAATAAGTCTAGACCTGGATAGACTCTAGGAATCATGAGTTAGGCAAAGGTAACAAAAACCTTCTATTGGTTATCTTTTCTCTTATATCATCTATTACTCTCTCTCTCTCTCTCTATCTCCCTCCCTCTTTCTATTTCTCCCTCTGAGGATCCTAAATACCAACCTGTTGTAGCAGCCTCAGATGTTCTATGAAAAATGGAGTTTACATTTCCTGAGGTAAATGTTGTTTATATACTCAAAACACATCAATTACAGTTTCTGCCTGTCACAACTTCTAATCGGCTTCATGTGCTTATTTAAGATTTTTCCTGTGGAAATTTATTGCTAATAAGACGTATATCTCACATTGGTACAAATAAAAATATAATAAATTATAAAATATTTATAAAATTGTTGATGTTTATATTCAGCAATATTATTATCTATGTGAAGGGAAGTGTGTGTGTGCGCGGGCACACCAATGGGGGAAGGTATTGACATAGTATGGTTTATAATAGACGGTTTTGATTAGATAGTTGTCTTTTTAAATTTGTTGATGCAAACTGAAAGACAACAACATCGCTATGTAGAATTATTTTATGGTATGAAAAATAAATATTTGTTAACAGTTATTTACTATTTTACAAAAAAATTTATAATTATTGTATGCTATTTGTATATAATTGTGCTGGAAACTTGACACTGCACTAGCATTGTATCATGTAAAACTGTTAACTTGTATTTCAAAACTAATATTAATAACAATTTTTTTAATTTTTTTTATAAATTACTATATTTTAAAATTTACTTGACATGAAAACTGTTTTTTTATTTTAAGTTTAATTAATGAGTGTTATAAACAGTAAGAGCATCTAGTTGCTTGCAATACATCAAACACAAAGTGTTCATTATTTCAGGAACCCGTCTCCAAGTCAAAGTGATTTAAAAATTTCTACAAAGTACTAAGTTTCTTTTAAAATCACTTTGCTTACACTGTAGACATATCTCTTATCGGACAAAGGTCAGTCGGATGATTATAATTTAAAGCTACAGACTGTTTTTCTGTAAACTTAAACTTTTATGCTGACAGGATTAACTTTTGTAAGGAATCTACAGTAATTTTTCAACATACTGATTACCTGTTTACATTTCAAAGCTAAAAAAGTACAATACCTTTACCAATATTACATAATAGCGAAGATGTAAGGAAAAAAGTAAGAGAGGACATTCTTCCAGACAACGATGTTTTCATTGTGGCTAGTAGTGCATTTTGTCCCATATATGGGCAATACTCTCTAATCATCTCAACTAACACCTGGAACAGCTGTAGTTAGGTTAAACTAAGATGGTACCTGTTCAAACTTTGTACTGTGTTTATTATCTGTGTGTAGTAACCACTGCAATGTGACACGCGCGGATGACGTCACTTGCTTATCAAGCGCTGCCGGCAGTCAAACGGACTGTCGGTGGACAAGTCATGTTTAGTTTCCAATTAGACTCCGAGCGGCACTCTCGTCAAAAATCTCTCTTCCAGCCTCGGCTTCTGGATCATTTCCAATTATCTTCATGTACAGTTTTCGCTAATTTACTCAGACGACTTTCGTCTAATTTAAATGGATCTTGACCTTTATCAAAACTAAATTAACGGGCGTTATGGCCCTTAAACATCCGCACGTGTCGACAATGGCTTCTAAACTTTAACGTTTCAATAAATGCATATTATACAACAGAATTACAGTCCACTTCATTACGTTTCAAACCCAGCCCTTTCTACATAGCGTCTTTGGAACAACTCAAGAACTTCAAGAGCTTCCAGTGCGCAACATTTTTGGTCCTCCAGGCCGGATTTCTTACTTTGTCCACATGAAATTAATATTTCATTTAATGGACCCAAACGGCATTTCGTTCAAGCCCCAACATTCTCAACTTTGAATTGCTGACAGTTGCGTGCCTCTATAAACTTTCAAAATTACATCACAATCAACACGACAAGATTCGGCAGAGCAGTAAACCAGAGACGACGGGACACGGCAGGACAGCATTTGTGATTCTACATCAAAAAGTTCCACAGCTTTAAATTATGGAGGGCTACAACATAAGGCGTCATCTGACCAGTAGAGACAGGAGGTGCAACAGCTCCTAACAGGATCGAGCAGCGGGATTGAAGTCAGCTTCAGCACGTCTGGATCAACGTCCACGTGACTATGAACCTTTTACTTATATTTAACGTTTCAAGCAATATTTTACATTTAAAAGTTATTTTTTAACACCTTTGTGTAAACACACACCATCATTATACAATACACGTTAGTAAGTGGTTGGCAGTTCATTGTGAGTTCAAACATCAAAAATAAAAATATATGTATTATTATCATTTAAATTCATAATTTTAATAATTTTTAATTGCCAACAAAGTTTGATTATTAGAGAGAGTAAGCATATGTTCTAGCAAGTATTATGTTCATATACATAACGATCGCTAGCTACCGCAACGTATTCAGAGTTATCAAATTTTAAGTTTATGGTTCACATGCACTGCGCTCAAATTATTCCAAAGTATTTTTTAAATCGTAATAATGGCAGATGTAAACGCTTTAATAAAAAAACGAGGCACCATTAAAGCTTCGATATCCCGCGTAAATACTTTCGCGGACAACTTCGATTTGGAAACCAGCGATCATCATGCACTGAAAATAAAACTTCGGCATTTGATGGAATTATCCACTAAATACGATGAGATTCAATCCCAAATCGAATCCGAGGAAGCGGACTTTGCTTTAGCGAGTGAGAGTACAAACTGAAGACGATCTTTGTAACATAGAGTGTAAATTGCAACACCTGCTAGAGCAAGCTGAGCATGTGAACCAGAAACCCTTAATTAATGCTGAAAGTAAGCATCTTAAAACACCCCCCATTCAGTTGGAACCGATCAAATTACCTCGGTTTGCGGGAAGTATTGTTGAGTGGCAGCATTATTATCATATTTTTCTTGAACTAATTCACGTCAGAGCCGATCTGACGGACATACAAAAACTTCACTATTTGCACTCGTCATTATCTGGCGAGGCGCTTAACGTAATAAAGTCATTACCAATCACTCATGAGAATTACGCGGTGGCTATCGATCTGTTGAAGAATAGATATGACAGTAAGCTATTGTCTCCGCCCACCATGTTGGGAATGTCCTGGACGTACCATTGGTTCAACAAGAATCCCAAGCTAGCATATCTAGATTCATTGATGAAACCTCAGCCAATATCAATGCATTAAATATCTCAACTTGCCAGTTAACACGTTCGAACTCATTGTCGTGCACTACTTAGCTAAAAAACTTGATAGTTACATTTTCCGGTTGTGGAAAGAGAGCTTGTCGGAACATAAATTCCCTGATTTTAATAATTTTATGAATTTCCTAAACTCGCGCAGAAAATTGCTACAAATCTTGATCAGCGCAACTACCTCAACGAGCAAGTTAAATAACAGCGATAAGACTCCTTATCGCAAGGCAGTTAAACCGATAAGCGCTCCTAGGGGGGCATTCCATTCTCATATCGGAAATAATTTATGTAGACTATGTAATGGTAAACATAGAATTATTGACTGCTTACAATTCACATCACTTTCGGTCCCTGAAAGAAAAAAACGTCATGATAAAAAACAAACTTTGTTTAAATTGCCTTCGTCCGGGTCACGAAAGTTCGAATGCCCATCAAAATTTTCTTGTAAAAAATGTGCAAGGCGTCACCACACCATGATTCATGTCCCCAACAACGACGGATCTTCCATCAATAACCAATGCTCACTAAAGTTGCAAACTAATAAATCAATGTTGTTATCCACTGCTGTCTGTATGACCACTAATAAGGCCGGTAGAAAATTTTCCATTAGAATTCTATTGGATTCCGGCTCGCAAGCAAATTTTTGCACAATGGATTTCGCCCGTAGAATGGGCCTTCAATTGGTTAAATCGCAATTGCCCATAACGGGTATAAACAACTCACTCTCCCAGGCTGACTTCAGTACAAAGGTAAGGCTACATTCTCGCTATAAACCCTTTACGTTAAAAGTGCATTGTGCCGTACTACCCAGTATAACTAATGATTTACCGGCGGAATCGTTCGATCTCGCCTCTTTGAATTTACCCAAGCACGTATTTTTGGCTGATCCTCACCTACACTGCTCGTCGCAAGTTGATGTACTACTCGGCACTCAATATTATCTCCAATTAATCGAACCTATGAAATTTATGCGCGGACCGCACTTTCCTATAATTCAGGAGACTAAGTTAGGATTTATTCTAGCCGGTAATTTACCCTTCAATGTTGACATAACTAAAACAGTTTCGTCCTTTATGGTCTGTAAGGATGATAGTCAGATTTCCTCACAACTAAAAGAGTTCTGGAAGTTGGAGGAGGTCTCTAGTCGCGAACCCTGCTCTGAGGACTCGCCGTGTGAAAAACATTTTGTGAAAAACACTATCCGCAACCGCGAAGGGAGATTTGTGGTATCCCTGCCCCGCAGGTCAGATAAATCTCATTTGGGAGATTCTCTCCGCGGAGCTATCCGCAGGTTTCCAATCGCTAGAGTTCAAGTTCAAGCAGAACCCTATCCTTTACAAGGACTATAGCGAGTTCATGAGTGAATACTTGAAGCTGGGTCATATGTCTCCACTTAATGATTACGATTTGTCGCTTGACAAATCAGATATTTTTTATTTGCCCCATCACGCAGTCCTCAAGGGCTCCAGCCTAACCACCAAGATGAGTGTGGTCTTTGACGGCTCCGCTAAAACCACAAATAATCTGTCCCTCAACGATACTCTAATGGTTGGTCCTACGATCCAGCAGGATCTGTTCTCGATCATGGTTCGGTTCCGTACCCACCGATACGTACTTATGGCAGACGTAGAAAAGACATATCGTCAAATTATGGTTAACCCAAAGGATTCAAACTTGCAGCGCATCGTTTGGCGTGACGCGCCTCATAAGGGAACTACAACATTACGCTTTAAGGATGGTTACGTATGAAACTGCTAGTGCTTCCTTCCTTGCTACACGTTGTCTGGCGCAGATAGCCTACTAAAATAAATCCGAATACCCTATGGCTTGTGTAGCCATCGCCAATGATTTTTATGTAGATGATCTTACAACGGGTTCGGATGATCCGCACGTGTTAGCTAAAATGAAATTCGAGATCGTGAAGTTGCTAAAAAGGTATGGTTTCACGTTACATAAGTGGTTTTCTAACCACCATAAGATTATGGTCCTTCGCGCCAAATATCCCATGACTTCAGCAAAGGTCAAAACGTGCGTACATTGGGAATCCAATGGAACGTTGACAAAGATAATTTTGTATATACTGTTCGGGGTGATGATAATTCGACCATGTTCAACAAAAGAAGCATGTTGTCGGTCATTGCTGGGATTTACGACCCGCTGGGTCTTATTGTCCCCATTACATTTTGGTGCAAACATTTCGTACAACAGCTGTGGTTGGCGGGCACAAGTTGGGACGAACCCCTGGCTGGGTCGTTAGCCAATCAATGGCAGGAACTCTACTCTCAATTAGTTTCCGACACTCATTTTAAGATTACGAGGTCGGTTAAGAGTCTGAACAATTATCAAATTAGTTCATTACAGCTTCACGGATTCGCCGACGCCTCGGCTAAAGGTACGCGTGTTGTATTTATGTGCGGGCGGTCTATTCGAACGGCGCCATATCGTCAAACCTGCTGTGTGCTAAATCTAGGGTCGCTCCGCTGAAACAGATAACGCTACCCCGGCTTGAACTTTGTGCTTGTTTATTGCTGGCGCAATTAACTTCTAAGGTTTAAACGCCATCAACTACAATTTTGACGGACTATATCTCTATTCGGACTCGATGATAGCGTTGCATTGGATACATCAACAATCTTCCCGCTGGAAGGTATTTGTGGCCAACCGTGTCGCGGAAATACAGCGTCTTGTTAGCAGTAGGGGAACTTGGCATCATGTATTATCACATGACAACCCTGCTGACATTTTATCACGCGGTTGCCTCCCTCGCAGCTTGCACTGTCATACTCAATGGTGGCATGGTCCATCCTGGTTAGCCCATGAGTCAGCATCATGGCCCATTAGCGCCTTCGACATTCATGTTAACTGTACTTACCCGACCTTGAGCAGGAACGTCGTAAGCAGGTCCAAACATCACTGATTGTCGCCTCTTCCACCCATAGCTATGTTGAAAATTATTCATCCCTTACAAGACTCATTCGAGTCTTCGCATATTGCCGCCGATTTATTCGCAACTCTAGGCTCCCGGTTGTTGACAGGGTCACGTCCTTTTTGTCTGCTCAAGAGTTGCATAACACACTTTTGTTTTTTGTTCAGCAATCTCAGCAGTTGCACTTCGGCATGGAAGTTAAAGAACTTGAGGCACATCGTTGCCTTCCTTGCAGCAGTAAAATTCTTGCACTCAACCCCTTCCTGGATGACTCAGGTATTTTAAGAGTGGGTGGATGCTTACAATTCTCCCACTTAACTACGCGAGCAAACACCAAATAATTTTGCACCCGCACTCTCATCTCACGAGATTAATAATTGAGTATGAACATATCCGTTTGTTGCACTCTGGGGTGCAATCAACTCAAGCTTCGCTCAGACAGAAATATTGGATCATTCACGACAAATCTTATATCCGCTCAGTAATACATAAGTGTATCGTTTGTTTCCGTCTCCGTGCTAGAGGCGCGAATCAACTTTTAGGTCAGTTACCCACTTCTAGGGTCACGCCTGCAAGGCCATTTTCCCAGTCGGCCGTGGACTACGCCGGTCCTGTACTTTTACGCCATGGCGGGCAGCGCTCAAAGTCCACTTCCAAAGCATACATCGCGTTCATTTATATGCATGAGCACAAAGGCCATCTGGAAACGGTGGTCTAGGGATTATCTGCACCAGTTGCAGCAGCGCAACAAATGGCGCACGCCGTTAAGGAATTTGAATGTCGGACAGCTTGTCCTCATTTTGGATGATAATTCTCCCCCACTTCAGTGGAAGCATGGGGTAATTAGTTTTTGATTCTTGTTTTGTTTCAGTTTAATAGTTGTACATGTTCAGATTCTATTTTGGAAGTGTGAAGGAGAATTTTTTATATTATTTTATATACATTATACAGTAGCACAAATAGGGGTTTGGGAAGGGGGTAAACCCTCTCTATCGGATAATAAAAAGAAAATGTCAAAAATTAAAAAGAAATGTCCCAGTAAAATTATAGCACCATAAGTCAAATTAAGTAATTCGGCTAATTAGTTACATAAGCATGAATATTATTAATTGCAGTACACTATACTGATCTTGTCATATCATTTCATGTAAACATCTAGCTGTCTGGTAGGTGAACATGGTCCCAATTTTTATCCTAGTTCTGGAAGTTATGTCCTCTTAGCAATTATGAACACTTATAGCCACTGAATATTTATTCCGCTTGCAGTGTATTCAACTCAGTTTATACTATTTATAATGAAGTAATTAATTCCACAGTAACTTAAACAATTCCTGTATTAAACTGATGTTTGCTTGCTATTAGAATCTTACACAGATGTGCCTACTATTGTACACAGATATTTGATCTATATTTAACAATTTTTTCATATTTTTTAACCCTTTGGGACCTGCATTTTTACACTGTACTTGTGAAAAGACCCAAGCCATTTTTGCCGTTTCTGTAGTGGCTCAATATTTTTTCATCCTCTTCCACATATGAAACATAATTGGGTACAAATCCAAATGGTGTTTTTTTCTTCTAAGGTACAATTTGGGGATACAGAATATAGTATATTGATTACTTATAAATAAAATATTTAAATGATAATGTGCTATTTGGGCGATAAAATTTTATTCAATTCACTCCTTGTCTTACAAAAAAAAAATATCTGGCACTCCCATAGTCTTATATATTAGTCTAACTGTGTGCAAAAAAT